>VZTE01000286.1:0-37960 GCA_013397775.1 Eulacestoma nigropectus
CCAGGGAGGTGCCGACTACAAATATGCAACACCCCCAAATTGCTATCTTAAAGTTGGAAAAACTTCCAATCAAAATGAGTCAGCAAACCACTCCTCCAATAAGAATAAAAAAAGGCAAGACTTAACAATGCCCTGGTTTATTTTTTTTTAGAAATATCATTAGGAAAGGTGATTGAAAGTGATAAAATATTCAGACTTTATCCCTCTAGGAGAATTATTACAATTATTTCATTCCTCTGTTACTATGCTTGAGAAAGCACATAAGGGGACTAGATAAAGAAAAGGCCAGATCCAGAAGAAGTGTAAATTAAATTATTTTACATTACGGCTGGCTATGTCCAAAGATCCTCTTAAAAATTTAGCTGGAACAGTTGTAAAAGCTACTAAACCCAGCATTTGTAGGTGTATAAATCCCGAGCACACTATCAAGATCATTGAGGTTATCAACATTATTTTTAAGAAAGAAAAAATGGCCTTCCTACAGTTCTACTTCTTCCAGTGACAGAACGGGCATAATGACAATTCTCAACCACTAACTTTGAGACAGATTAAATAAATTCTGGCTATTAGTGTCTTCCTCTGAGTTACCAAGCTCCTTTTACCATAGGCAGGGAAACTGCAAACTCAGGACAGAGTTCAACTCATTGCTTGGTTAATCTAATCCCAAACAGGCTGACTTCCCCCAAGTGCCAGCATCTCTCCACCAACAATAAAGACATCTGTGTAACCAGGTTGAATGTGGATGCCTACACTGAAGATATCCACATGAGATCAAGTGAATCTCACCTTTGGTGTACAGATTCAGGTAGTTGTATCAATTCATATAATCTTCACCCATTTAGTTACCAGCTTCTGTTGTCATTTAACATGAGATTAAAATATCACTTAACATCACCTGTCTTTGTGTATTAATGACACCAACTCACTTTCCTTCTATAAGTATAATCAGGGAAAGAAGGCTATGGCTTGGATGGTTTTTTACTGGTTGAACAGTAGAGTCATTCAGCTGTTCAATTTTTTAAATTACTGTTATTTACTGCAATCTACACATGATAAAGATTAGAACAGATACTAATATACCTCCACTAGCACATAAATCCCCTTATACAGACACAAGTCATCAATCACATTAACATTTCCTCTTCATTGAAAAAGAAAATAACATGGATATGACAAAGTTTGAAGACAGGAAAGGCACAACTAACCAGGGAGAGTATCAGTGGAGAAAAAATTGAGTGCTTATAAAAGGTCAAAGAAAATTCTAAGAAGAGTTTTCTCAGCATGTTGGCTGAGAAAAGTAATTTTTAAAAAGCAGACAGGGGAAACCAAAGAAATTTCTGTTTTATTTCCTTCTTATCATCATTCTTATATTTATGCAAAGTAACAAAAGGGATTTTTTTTTTTTTTTGAGTACTATGGCAAGATAGGCAAAGAAGTACACAACAGCACAGGGAAATTGAAATACTGATGGAAATGCACTCAGGCTGATAAAGTTAAATGGGATAAATCTAAGCAGATATATTTGTGGATTAAGAGACACATACAGGACTGTAAGAACATTTTCAGACCTATAATGCCCCTAATCCCTATTCATATGAAACTTCTGGTTACCAAGCCAAATTTTTAAAACCTGTGATGGGTAAAGGTCATTGTAGAATCAGTATTTTTATTTACTGTCCTAGAAAACTAAAAATTTCAGGGGGGATCAATTTATTGCTACTGTTGGCAGCAGAACAGAATCATCAGTGTAGCCACTGTGTTGTTTCCAGAGCATGAGTACTCCAGAACAGGTATGGCTCCAGTCTGTGTTCTGCAGCCAGGGCCAGGCTCTGAAAAACTCTGGATACTGCCACAGTTACAGCAACAACTATTGACTCTTTTCGACTCAGTTGTGCATTTCATTTTTTTTTAATCTTCAAAGTTAATACCACACTATCTGTTCACACGTGAGCATGTGAACTCCTGACAGAAGACAAAGTTTTAGATATACAGCAGGTTCAAGGAACAGAATCCTCATCAGAAAGACTGAAGTATCTTCTAAAAGGGCACATTTTAGTAAACATCTGTTGAAAAGTGTCTGAACAGAACAGTTAAATAATAGAAGACAATCCTGTAACCATTCATTGAACTAAGGTTTTAACAAATCTACTAGAAAGCAGCTGAATGATAGAATAAAATTGAATCTTCCACAGTCCAAGTAACAGACAAAAGTGAAATAGGTCAATCAACTAAGATGTCATCTTTTGCTGTGTAGCAAAATCTATCCCAGAGTGCTGACGTGTAGTGGTTTTTCGTTCTGACTTATCACTTTTATAATAAATGTTTATATTAAAAGAAATAAAACATTTTAAAATATAAAGATACAGTCAGAATTCAAACCAAGAGTGTGATCATTAAAGTGAAAATATTACCTAAATTGTAGCTAGCTTTTATTATTAAACCATGTCACAAAGTATAAATGATTTTATTCTGCCAATTAACCTGCAGTGTCAGATCACTAAAATATCTTTAAAGAAGCTAATGAGAGGCTGTCTAGCGATGGCACAGGTTGGCTCATGCCTTGATACTGCCATGCATACAGATTGGTACCACAGCAGCTTAAATTACCTCTCCATTACACTCCTGACAACAGTATACGCATACTGAGCATCCAAGCAAGAATAGTTGCATGAGATAATCAGAGTTTAAAAACAAACACACACAAAATACAACCACACTTTAACTACTTTCTGTGCATTTCTGGCACAGCACCCACAAAAACTAGTCAGCTGGAGGGTAACTGGATGATTTTGTTTCCCTTTTTACTTTTCTGTTATTTTTTTAACTTCTTCTCTGAGATGGGGACATCAGTGTTTTGCAAAACAGCCTGAAAGAGCAGAGGGTTCACACAGGTGTGGGATTTGTAGTCACTGCAAGTCATTTAAGCCATTACAAAACACCAGAAATGCCTAACTTGACAGTTTGGCCCTACTTGTACAGCACTGGTGTATGTGCAACTGGGGCAGAGCCTATTTTTGTCTCCTCCCTCTTGCCCTTGGACAGCCACAATAATCAAATATTCAAGACTGCTGCTAATTTCCCAAATTTTGCCTTAAGTCTTTCAAACTTTACAGCCAAGATTTGTCCCTCTTTGCCAGGTAAGGAGGTTTTGGTGATGCTAAAACTGGCACAAGTATGAAACTGAAATGTAACTGCACTTAGAGGGTTACTAGCAGAGATAAAATCCTGCATGTCATAAGCTGCTAACACATGCCAAAAGCAAACCTGTGATCTGCATGTCTTTACTCACAAGTGGCTTCATTAGTCACAATCCCAGTTTAAGCCTTCTGGCAGGCCTTTACTCATCTTTCCTTCATTGTGGTCTTGAATCATGTCAAGGATTCCTTTTTTTTTTTTCCCTTGTCCTTAAGACTATTTTTGTATACCAAATAGACTATCTATATATTTTAAGTTGTATGTTAATCTCTTAAGATCTGCCCAGAGAGAATGTGCTCAGAGAAAACATGTTTTAAACTACTAGTCTCCTTTATATTGTCCATTTTCTCAAATAGCTTCGTTATGTGGTGGCACTGTTGTGACTGGCCCAAAAAGCAGCAACCTTCTACTGGATATGAAAAGATTATGTAAATTGTTATGTATAAATGAGGAAAACAAGCATGGTGAATAGCTGTGTTTTCCATTTTTAAACACAAAGCCATATATCCCACAACTACCTGAAAATATTGCTCCTGATTAAGTAACATTCACTTCAACTCGCCTGACCCTGTTGGTCAGTTCAGCATTTTCTGTGTTTGTAGAGCTCACAGCAGGTTTCACCACACGCTTCCAATGCTGAGACAAGAACCATTTCAGTCTTGCTATACCCACAGAGCTAGACTGGCTCTCTGGAAGAGGAGAACATATTCATCACTGACCTGAGTTCTGCCCTGGAAGACCCATTTTGACAAAGTACAATGAAAACTTTCATTACTGTGGCAGAGAGGAAAAGGCATTGAAATCAATATTTTATTGCAGTCCATGTTTAAATCCCTCTAGTAATCTCTGTTCCTCTGCAGTTTGCTTTACTGTTTAAAAAAAAAATCATTAGTCATCTTTTTCCTGCGGCATTCCTCAAGGCAGACTGATTATAATACTGCCTTCTCTCTCTTTGTAAGCAAAACGCTCCAGAGGACACTTGGCACTGATGATGCTCTTGAAGCACCACTTTCCTTTCATCTCGGAGACAGCTGTACACAGTTCCTCAAAAAACCACGATCATGCCCAATAAGTACCAGGATACATTTGTGTTTTATTGACACAATACTGTAGCGTAAATTCATTCAAAATCCAAAATGCACATTTTTCCAGTGATTGTGGAGAGTGTCAGCTGTCAGGGAGATCCCAGACATGTTTCCCTTTTGAGGACTATTATACTACCTTCCAATTAAAATCACTTTCTTTTTCTTTGCACATTAGTAAGTACTTTCTGTACCTTCGCAAGCAAATGCTAGGCTAAGCGTGCTCCAAATACATACCTACATTATGGTATTAAAACCTTTTTAAGATAAATTTTCATGCTAAGTCCTTATTTTTATCTCCTTCAGCATTATAGCCATGTAGCATTTGTGACAGACTTCAAAGCCTACTAAGACTCCAGTTTTTCATATTCTACCTCCAGCACTGCCATCAGAAACAATTCACAGCAAACACTGAGGATCCCGTTTACACCAGCCAAAATATCTTACATAATAATGAAGTATTCTTATACAGAGTTTACATTACATTACCCTCAGTTAAGGTTAGAACATATTGTTCCATATAAAAACCCAGAGATAAGACTGCTTCCCGGAATGAAGAGCTTACAGGCTAAGAATACAAGGAGTATACCATGGGGGAAGAGAAGGGAAGCATGGCGAGATAAAAGCATTTGTAAGTGCATCTACACAGGCAACATTTATCATTAGAGTAATGCAATTGCCAACCATATCCATCATCTCCTCAACTCCTTATGGCTATGATGGCAGAAATGGCTAAGGGTGTTGAAAAAGATGAGCGCAGCAGCTACAAATGTTGGTTATGAAGGGTATTTATAGGACAGGAATACCACGGGAAGAAGAATGGAGCATTTACAGGAGATAAGGAATGAATGGGCGAGGCTTACAATGCTGACAGATATGAAGAGACAGATGATGCAATCAGATTTGCACATGAGGGAGGAACACAGTGGGCAAGTGCAGATAACAGGGAAAAAAATAATCTGGATCATCTTAACAGCAAATGTTGATGAAGAAATCTTGAAAGGATACTTCAGTCAAAATAAGAAAAAGAATTCATTGTGCATGCTTCTTGGAAGGACTCAAGGGGATGATCCTGCAGTGATCAAGTTGGTAGATAAGGCATGCATATTTCCTCTCTCACAAATTCTACCCACTTGAGAAGCTGCCTTTTAGCATATAAATATATTTTACTGCTCTCAGCCTCAATTAAGATGCTCTTCCGCATTTTGTATCTTAAGTCACAGCACAACATCACACACTCCAGGGTTTTTTTGGAGGTTTTCTTTAATTCTTTTAAGAGCTTTCATGATTCCATACTATCTTCACATGGAATGAACTGGCAGTCTAACACAATTTCATCTGCAATATGGTATCTTTAGCAGCACAGTGTTTTTAACATATGGAATTAATGTTATGCAAAATGTGAAGGAGAAGGGATTGGTAATAATTTTGCTGCAATGCCTCTGAGAGCAGGAATATGAAAATACTTTGAATCAAATGACTGTCTTCTAGAACCATGTACTTTAAAATACCTTCCTGTTACTGGTTTCATGACTTCACTAGATGACAAAGCTACATTGATTTCTTACATAAATGTGCGTTTCTTTAAATCTCTACTGAATTCTGTATTCACTTAATTACATGCCTGAATAGTAGGATATATTAGTATTATTTAACCTTTAAAACAACGGTGCATACATTTAACACTATGTATATCTGCTTTTCGCCTCTAAGTATGCAGCAATATGGAGAAACTACCACCATTCATTTATATTCTAATGCTTTTCTTGAATCACACATTTCTGTATCATGAAGTGGGCAACTGCACAGTGTCACTGACGGCTAGTAATTATCAACAGTCACATGACCAGTCAACATTTCCTTTTTACAGCTGAACCCAAACCACAAAAGATGCTAAAATATTCAACTAGTTCTGCAAAAGATGATCACGGGTCTCTTTCCCAGATTCTTCAATAACTACAGAGATCAAAGTAGCCTTCATCCATTCAACCTTCACTCTGAATCTACTCTGAACATCCAACGTTAAAATAAACTCCTCTGTCTAAGAGGGTGCTAAGCAGCACTTCAAGGACAAATTTGGCATGCAGAATTTCTAACTGTATGTGGCTTGCCAAATCATGCAGGAGAAAGGTTAAACAACTTTATCTATATCTATCTAAAAAAAAAAATAAATCGAAGGTCATACACCTAATGATTTTCTAGAAACAAATACCAGCTAATAAACAAAGATCAAAACCTTTTTTGTCTATTGATTGCTTCTCTTCTCATTCTTGAGCAGAAAGTCCTACTTTAAGTCAAATTATGCTAATTAAATGTAACGATCTCATAGCATTGTCACTGTCATAAGCACTACTTGCTCACGGAGAAGAGCCCCTGAAGACTTCAAGTTGTAATAGTCATCAACATATGGATGAGTGTGTATCATCAGGACAAACCAGTTCAAGGTCCTTGCTTTTCTACCATCAAGACAATCAATTAAATCCAGTTCAATGAGAATAGATCTAAGAGTGAGAAAAATAACATAGAATGAAATTACTCAAACCACTGAGTCTTCAGTGCAGCTGTCAGAGATACCAGTGCTAGAGACATCTGCAACATTTATGTAAGGTTTATGTAGATCCGAATGGCTTTACGTTCACATGTGGTCTGCATACAATCCTGAATCTCAGAAGGTCCTACCTCTTCGATAAGGTCTTAACTGACCAGTGTATTTAATCTATACCCCATTAAAAATAAAAAGGTAAGTAAAAACGCAGAAATATTACTTCTGAAACCTAGGGAGACAGGGTTTCACAGGATAATGCTTTAATATTTGTAGATCATCAATCAAAGCATGGAAGGTCACATTTAAGGGAATTCATTTTCAAAGCAATACTTCCTGTAATTACTTAAAAATAAATTGACTATTGTATATTTAATCATTACAGTCAAGGAATACAATAATGTAGAAGAACTGTCATTCTCTTTGACTTCAGATATCACAAGCAATCCCCAGACCTGGGTTTGTGCTTGAGGTATCTTTTTCCTATGGGAAGGGTACATCTCAAAATTCAGAACTGCTGATACTGATGAGGGAGTTCATGAGTTACCCTGAGTGAGAAATGTCCAACAGGGCTTCAAGAGCCCTCAGCCCTGAATTTCTTTCAAGAAGGAGGTAAATGAAAGAATATAAAACCTACTAAGAGGGCAATTTTAGAGAACGCAAAGTATTTTTCTCTGTTGGAGAACTGGCATATGGTGAGCTATCACAATGTTCAGTATTATTTACAGAAAACAATTACAGAGCTTACCATTATCTGAAAGATAAGTCACTACATCAGGTTTGAACTCCTGCAAAATGAAATACAGGTACAGGAAAAAAAAAGAAACAAAAAAAAAGACATCACTCTCAATGTTAGAACAAAAAACATATATACGATATGGTAGCTTAATGTGTCTCTGCAACCCTGTGCATTGTGCTCTAGAATGACCCTGCTTGGCAGTCCCTGTACAAATGACTCTTCCTTATACCAGTGGCCTGTGTTCTGAAAACTGAAATCAATGCCAGCAGGGAAATCCTTCAGATAAAAACTTTGAAGTAATGGGGTTCAAACCAAAATTTTTCCCTTGCAAGACTAAAAATCAAATACTGCTCCAAATGTAAACACCTTGAGAACATTTATAGGAATTTATCTTTTCCCTTTACTTACAGGCTATTATTAGTTAGTTATTTTCTTATCAAAGCAATAGAAAAGCTTGCTTTCACCTATGGTGTACTAGGGCTTCAGGTTTATAACTATACAGTTCATATAAAAATATTGCTATATAGAAAAACTAACATCTTCAGTCATCTCTAACTAAGTATCAAGAGTAGGCAAAATGAGCAAATAATTTCTAAAACACATATAGTAAAAGATAAACAAAAGCTTTGTCAATCCACAAATGAGTCTGACAAACAATTCTACTTTGGAAATTCTGTAGTACACAGATCTATCACTTGAAGGCATAAAAAAATAAATAAGATTTGTTCTGCTTAAAACATTGAAAGTGTTGAACCCACCCTCTTACTTTTGATCTGCTTTAGATCTGACAAGTAATTCCTGCTTTGATGGAGAATCTGACTCTACAAATATTCTGAGTGCCTAAGACAGTACTTAACTTTCATTTGGTAATTTAATAACTGTAAATGAGATGCACATAAACAAAGCATTTGTTTGGAGAGCCCCATCAGCTGATGTCTGAGATGGGAATGAAAGGTCTCCTTTGTCTACCTAAAAGATGTTTTTCCAAGTGACCTCTGGCATGTCACTTAAATTCAAAGGAGGAGCCTGAAGCTTTCATGAATGTGAGGTTATATTCCTATGTAGCCTTTGATAAAGGCTTTGAATTTACCTCGCATAAGTTATCACAAAAAACACCAGTTTGTTAAATTTAGAATATCAAATGTGCTACAAGTAACATCAAAAATGAACAACATGTAGAGTCCAAAACAAAATTAAATGTAGGTCTCATGCAAAACAAAATTGTCTGGTTTATGGATGTCTTTTAAATAATGATTCAAGAACACTTGATTCAAATACATGCATTGCTGCAAGTAGCTAAAAATCAGTACAAGACTGAGATTATAAATCTAATCATATTCATCTCCTTATATGGATTTATTAAATTACCAAAGGTCTTGATTTCAGTTCATCACCAGCAGCAGCAAAATCAAATAACGAAGCAAATTCACACTGGTTCGTGCTGGAATAAGCCACATTGACTTAGTATTTTAATTACTCATGTTTCAGCCTGCTATCAGCTACTATATGGTTTTCATTTACAAGTCAGATTTTTTTTTCTCCCATCAGTGTCTAAATAAGTAGCTAAGTATTCCTAGTTGTTTTAGGTTTATATTTCCATGGCAGTCTCCAAAAATATGAATAAATGCCCTAATGCCTGGTTTAAAACTCCCTTCCCCAAATCTGACCCAGAAAAACTTAATATGCCAATTTCTCTGATTACTTTTTTTTTTAATAATTCCCAAGCAGCCTCCTTAGTGATCTAATTTATTTAAAGTAAAATTAGCTTTCTCTCTCTGTTTTTCTGGTATTAAAATTAAGCTGTGTCCCACTGCAGTTTTTGGTGTTTAAACTTGATATAGTAAGACTAACTAGCACTTTGATTGCTCTTCTCACACAATTGAATACAAAGCCTTTCAACCACTTCTGCCCACTCCATACTTTTCACCTCAGCAAAATGCCACATCTAAGGCAGTTACATCACCCTAATGGTATTCAAAAAACTAAATAACACAATATTAGCTTCACTCACACTAGTCATTTCTTTATGCATTGTTAAATAACACCACATAAGCTAAAGAACAGCATAAAATTCATAACTATGGCTCTCTGAAATTATAACCCTGGTGCACCATAACACATATTGCAGTCCTGAAACACCACATCTTCAAAGCCATATCCACACTCCTGATCACTGCAGTTAAGATATGCAGATAGACCTGTAGTCTAAAGCCATAAATAAAGCAGTATAGGAATACCTAATTCTTGCTTAAAGTTCCAGTTTTAAAACCACATCGATGAGATTTCCATAAGCTTTGCTTTTTACAGCCATTCCACCATAGCCTGGCAGTGAGTCACAGAGTCACAAGTCACAAATCCCTGTTAGATATAAGGTCCAGGTTTGCAGAACACAAAAGCCATTTTCCAAAGCAGCACAGCACAGCATAAGAATAAGCTTCACAGCAGCACAGCTCCCTCTCCAGCACAAGGTAAATCCACAACAGGAAATGGAGTAACAAGGTTATCCAGGAGTGCTTTTTCTTATTGACAATTCTGATTAGTATTTATGGTGATTTTAGGAAAAATTTAACCAACCACACAATTTAAATAAGACAGAAGTACATTTTTCACATTCCTTCGCACACTAATTTTCACATTTAGTAATATTTATTAAGATAAATTTGGATTATATTTTTTAATTGTTTAAATATTGCGATTTTGAGTATGTTCACTAAATAAGTTCAAAAGGGTGGGTAGAAATACTTGCAAAAATAACTAATTGCAAGAACACAGTCATAAACAAATTACATAATTAACAGAACCTGATTTCCTATGATTTAAACCTTTTTCCCCACCACTCTCTTACTCCAGTTACTGCAAGCTTCTCCAACACCCTTCAAATATGCCTTCCTGACATAGGACAGCAAAACTCTGACACCTGCCCAAAACAGAGGTGTTAATTCAACACCCCCTGCCCAGCAGGCAATTCCAATGCATTTTCATGGTTTGTCTTTGAGACCCAGATCTCCTGATTTGGTTTTAAAACTAGTCTAGAAGAAGTTGTTGCTTGCAAAGCCTGTTAGGTCCCTGGAAGATTTTGAAACTCTCAAATTCTCTGGAATATTACCTGTACTTAGAAGTTACAAAAATAGGTATTTTAGCATTCGCTACTATTTTCAGACTAGGACTGATTTATATGCTCATCAAGGGATTTATTAACATGTAAAGCTCATCTTAGCCCCTCAACATGCTAACATGGAGATTAGTTACATTAGCTGATGCAGTTTAAAGCAAATTAAAATAGTATTTTAAATCTACCACAGCATGAAGAAGTGAGACCCCTTTTACTTCACAGACTATTTTAGACAAAAGCATAAGCCAGTGTACTCTTGGCTCTTAAATCCACGAAAGCCAAACGTAATTTCTATGCTGAAGAATAAAAAGAAAAGTTTTGTTCAAAGAAAACCTCATCGTAGAAGAGGACAGAACTCACAGAAAATCTGAACAGGACAATAGGTGGGACCTTTCACCTATCTCAGAGTAGCACATTACTTAAGTTGCTCATTCTTCAAGTGAAAAAAATCAGGCTGTGTACTATATTATGGCAGTTACAAGGACAGTTGCATTTTTATTATATACTCCCCATGCTCCTAGTAACAAACTACAAAATACCTAATTCTGCAAAACATTCTAAGTAGCGCATTTTTGACTGATTTTATCAATCATGCAATACAAACAAAAGTAGTAAAGAGGTCAACCCAAGCATGCAGCTGACTGATGGCCAGTATTCTGCTTGCTACCACAGAACTGCCAAACCTTTGTGGGAGGATAAAGAAAAAAAAAGGAAAATAAAAGGCCCAATTTAAAAAATGCACTAAAGGGTACTAAAAGATGCAGCTTTTTTTTTTGTGGTTGTGAAACTGATTTCCCTTTACTATTTGCATTTGTGTTTATGTTCAAATTGTTCATAAGCACACAGATAGCTGGCTGCTTTGCCAGCTAAAATTTCAATTTTAACCCTGTAAACAATGACTTATCATTCACACAGCTCTTTATACGTCAAACTTCATTTATGTTTGACAGAGCAGTCACCTTTTATTGCAGGAGAAATGACGTAAAATTCAACATGTACCTTGTAAACAAATAATTACTTAGACACACATGGAAACAAAGTTTAGTTTAATGGGAACACAAGAGAGTCTGTAGCATATAACTGGATTATCTTTCAAGACAAGATCTTGGGCCTAGGCTACTTGGATAATTTGCCTAAGACAACATAAACATACAGGAGAAAACTCAATACAATAGAAACACTATTTTAGTTTGTATTCGGGATTTAACTAAATGAGCCCTGCAGCCAAACTGAATTGCATTTGCTTTTCTTTTTCAAAGTAAAAAATTAAGTAAGGAAAAAAATTCTGCTACACACAAAGAAATGTTTTTGTATTGCAGCTATCAAAAATAGATCCATACTTTCCTGAACCCATTTCTCAAAAGCATGCAGTACTTATGAATAAGTATGAATAGGAATGAAAATCCACACAGGGAGCAGATGGATTCAGATGATTTTGGAGCAAAGACCACTGCCATCCTCCAAAATTTCTCAGATCACCACCAAAACTCACTGTCAACTTTGTGTTTAATTGTAGTTCTGCAAAGTCACTGCAAACTATTTTTCCCTGCCTGTCAGGGCACAATTAAGGAGCCACTGGAACACAGATGAACCAGAAACACTTCTTATTTCAGGGTCTACAAACACACATACACACTGGTAGCATCTCTTGAGCACAAATAATAAGGTACAGGAAGAAGCAGTGAACTCTTTTACACACTTCTGGTGATTTTAAAGAAACAATAGATCAAATAGCTTGGGTGCTCAGTGTTCAACTGCTTTCAAGGATCTCCTCCCCAGGAGCCACATCTCCCTCACTGCAGAAGCAGCCTGCAGTCCCTGCTCCCCGGGGCTGTATTGCTGCTAGACACAAAACCAGGTACTGCTTTGCTGGATCACTGGGAGACATAAACCAAGGGCACACCTACAGAATTTATTCTACCTTCAAGAAGCAGAAGGGAAAAAACCAAAACTGTTATTTGCATAGGGAAAAAAGCATGTGCAATCTATAAACTTTAAACTGGAAAGCACTGCAAAAAAATGTTACAAATTGCCTTACATGAAGGGAATTAAAGCATTTGCAGTATATGAGGCAGACAAAAAAACAGACATCCCACAAAGCATCCCACTTTCTGATGGTCTTGGACAAAAACACAGGGCTGTCTACAGAGCACCAGTCCTGATAGGATACTTGCTGAGGTGGGTAGTTCAAGCAGTCCATCTGTTTGACTTTTGCTATGTTTTTGCATTTTTAAACTTATTCGAGGTTTCTTGTTTCCAAAAGAAAAAAAGCTCTCTCAGATATAAATGTGAAGAGTGACCTGCTTAGTGATTAACCCAGCTGAAACCAGTAAAAGAAGACCCAGCTTTTACAAGAACAAAGGCATTGAGGACTCATTCTTAATGGGATTCCTTAGTAGAAAAAATTCTAATGAAGGACCACTAAAATATCAGAAAAAAAATTCACAACAAGGAAAGCATGATGGACACTGAAGTACAAGGAATCTTCAGGTTGTGCCATGGCTATCCTTGTCCCTATAGAAACCAGGAGCTGCCTGAAGAGGCAAAGGAGAAACACTAAGGCAGAAAATCACAGAAAAGTGTTAGAAAACTATTAAAGGAGACCTGTTTGAAAAAACTCAGATACAGTACGCTTGTGGTAACATAGACACCAGACCATCACAGAAAGCAAAGCACTCAGAACAAGAATGCCAGGAGGGCATGGACACACGCTGTGCAAAGTACCGGCCACACCTGGAAGAAAAACTGTTAAGCAGAAATGACATAACATTATTTTTAGCTACAATATACCCTGAGAAAAAGGACAACTAAGAGAACTATAAGTGTTTCTTTGTAGTAGAAGAAATACCACCAGGATTCAAAACTGACACAATCACAGAAGATACACCCTAATATATAATACAGGCAAGTTTCTGCATTGCACTAACACAGGCCTCAAACATAACCAGGATACTCCACCTATAGAAAATGAAACAATGAATACCAATAAGAGGAAAAACAGCAAGAAAGTCAGCACTGGATTCTGCGTCAGAGTTTTTAGACTCTAAAAACCTTTAACAGCATTTGCCAACTCATTTTGCCTGCTAAGTGAATTTTAGCATTTACATTCCCTGCTCCAGGGAATGTAAATGCTAAATGCCAGTTATCCCAGATACAATACTGATGTGGCTTTACTGATCCGTATGCCTAAGACAGCCCATAACCATGAAGCACTTTCTACACAGCTTCTGACAGTGTAGTGTATAAATTATAAATTATTAAACTTAATAAAACTTTAATAGCAGCAGACTCTACAGGCATAGGTCTTACCACAAAATAAAGTTTTGGAAATATTTTCCTTTTATCCCAGTAGTGTTTAAATATCTACTGTAATACAGCAAGATTAAACTACCTGCACTTACAGAGGCAGTGCATGCACAGAACCACGTTACAGCAACAATAGCACCATGTATGATGTATTTACTTATCTTAAAAAGAAAATGGAAAAGAAACTGAAATTAAACCTGTAAAACAACTTAAACAAGCAAACAAAAAAAAAACCAAAAACAAAAAAAACCACCCCAATTCTTAAGGGCATGATCCTTAATTGCCTAGACCTCATATACTAGACATAGCAACTTATGGGAACACTACCGCTGACTTTAGGAAGCACCACTCACAACCTCTCTAACAAGCAGTCCAGTCTGATCTATGACAGAGTTCACTGGGCACAAAGACCACCAAATCAAGAATTTTCAACACCACTTGAAAAGCAGCACTTGAAGGGGATGCTTGTGCTGTATCAACCACACCAGAAATAGATCAGGAGAAATTGCATGACTTAAGTACTGAGAAGCACAGTCACTGCAAAACCGTAATACACGGAGGACAAGCAGAACAGAGAAAGGCAAAATACAAATCATTCCAAGATAAATTAGTTCCTCTAGCCACTGCCTGATAAAATGATTATAAATCCTAACAAAATAAAGACCAAGTATTAAAGCAATAGACAGCACCACCTCAAAAATACCCAAGGGCCACAGCAGGGTTACTGACATGCCCATTACTGACAGAATAAAGCATTGGAAACAAATCCCAAAAAACTAAAGCATCCAGGAAGAAAGCCTAACAAGAGAACAGCATACTACATAGATGTTCCAAAAATGCATGCAGAGTGGTACAGGCAGGATGAAGCAGGCAGTCAGGAGCTCCAGTAAAACCACACTAAAGCAGAAATGCCACTGTTACCTCATGCCAGCAATTGCATTATATGTATTACCAAAGTAATAACCCAAACAGGAGCTTGAACAGTTCCTGAGCAGGAACACCAGCAAAAGCATCCTCAATAAACATGCTGAAAAAGGATATACATATCTAAATAAAAGGACCAGACACCTCTGATAAGACAAGCCCTGTGACATGGGATATGGTTTCTGTATGTGCTAAGCTGTGCTCATAAGCTATTTAATGACGAGTCTCTTCAGTCTTCTCTCACATACAAACCCAGCCTGTGTGCTGTGCAGTGGCACCTACACCCAAGAAGATATAACCAGCACATCCATTAATAAGCATCTATTTGTAACAGACACTTATTAAATATTTCATAATTTCATCCACAGCCATAAGTAAATTCATACTGATTTTAAATTAACTAGTTTTAAATGTTTCATGTTCACACCAGTGAGGATTTGTTTCTCAAGTAACACTGATACAACCCAACTGATTCTAACTGGTAGGTTAAAACAAGTTTCATCAAGAAGTAGTATGATAATAGTTCAACTTTGCATAAGTCTAACAAATATTGCAGACATACAAAAAAGGGAAAACCATGTTTCCTCTCTATCCAAGCAAATACACCCAGCTGTCCTCAGTCACCAATCACCCACACCAAGTGCTTTGGCAGAACACTTCCTTTCTACATCACTAAAATTTTGCATACAACAAATTGTAATGTTTTCACTTTAATCAAACCTACTCCTTAGTGCCCCATTTTAGATGACAACTTGAATTGCACATCTTGGAAATTTTTTAATTGATATTGCCACCTAGTGGCTTGTTTGTACAATATTAAATAATCTTAAAAGCCAGCAGGAGAACATCGACATCTACAAAAAGTTTCCCAAAACCCATCAGATATGGTTTTTCACCAGTACAGAAAAATCTAATACTGCTTTCCACCCAAAACAAAAGAAATCCCCAAGGACTACTTATAGAACTAAGCCTAAGGTAGAACATACTCCTTAAAATACAGTTATTTTTATGGGCAGAATAAAATAGCATCATAAAATCATTTGGTTTATGTTACGTAATAATGCAATATTGAAAAACTCTCCAAACACATAATTTCAGAGGAGAAGTACCATTACAAAAATCTATTTATAAAGATTACTTTTTTCACTTTCTTGAATACAAAATAGAGAAGAGGAACATATTTCCCATCTCTCTGGTATTCAGTTTACTGTAGGTCTGCTGTTTTATGTTTCATGTCAAGATGATCTGCGTACCCTAAATACAGAAAATAAAATGCACAAGTCCTAATATAAGGGAAACCAACTTTCAAAATACTTCTGCTGACAAGTGCATCTCAGTCGTAAAAGAAAAGAAAAACTAGACAAGAAGTTCTTAGTATTTATGCAGCTTTTCCATTGCTATTTCATATAATAATAAAATTGTTGAGGTTGGAAAAGACCTTTCAGATCATCAGCTGGAACCATTGACCTAGCATCACCATGTTCACCACTAAACCATGTAATTAAGTGCCACATCCACATGCCTTCTGAACACTTACACAGATGGTGATTCCACCTTTTCACTGGGCAGCCCATTCCTTTGGCAACCTGACCACCCCTTCAGTGAAGAAATCTCTCTTAATACCCAACCTAAGCCTCCCCTGGTGCAAATTGAGGCCATTTCCTCTGGTGCTGTCACCTGTTCCTTGGGACAAAGAGGCCGACACCCACCTGGCTACAGCCTCCTTTTGGGCAGTTGTAGAGTGTGACAAGGCCACACCCCCGAGCCTCCTTTTATCCAGGCTGGACAACTCCAGCTCCCTCAGCTGGTCCTCATCAGACTTGTGCTCCAGACTCTTCCCCAGCGCTGCTGCCTGTAGAGGGGTGGCCCCGAAATAATCGGGCCCTCCCTGCCCCTCCGCCTCCAAGTCCCGCCCTCTCGACAGACTCCTCCTGGGAGGAGTCTGCCTACGAAACCATGAGCCCCGCCCAATAGGCAGAGAGAGGGTGGTGACACCCGACAAGCTCCACCCATCATTCCAGAAAGTTCTTAGACATTTGGTTGCTTATTGGTCATTGTGTTAAGCCCCCTCCCCCTGAGCCCTGTGATTTGTTATCTTGTTGATTGATCCTCCCCACAATGTACAGTGATTGGTTGTTATCCTGTAACCCTTCCCAGTTTTACCCCCGTTAAAACCCCGTGCACAACCGTGCTCGGGGGCTCTCTTCCCTAGACCTCTCCTTATCCTCACCTGCCCGTCCCACTCCCAGTTGGACCCCAAATAAATGAGAGCTTGGGAGACCCCCTCCCACACCCTTTGCTTCTGTGCCTGACTGCGTTATTCCTGCGCCCGGAGTAAGCCTGAGGAGGAGTGACCCTCCTCTGAGTGCCAGAGACCGNTTACACCCTTGATTAAATATAACGAATCACCAGGCTCAAGCCCCTAACCCCTCTTTCCCTTTCGCGCCCCCCCGGTACCCCTACCCATTGGATTTCCGCCCCCTCCCAAAACCCCAACCCTAATTCCCAAGGGTAGCAGGGAAACTAGGCCTGCAGCGTGAAGAGGCGGAACCACGCCGCAAGGACCAACCATCATCCGCCGCCTCTTCCTTTGCCCCTGTCCTCGCCGCCAACAACTACAACTTCACCGGACTGGACAATAAAACTCTACTGGCTGTGACATGCTTGACTAATGAATGCATCATCGTCTTGCCCGATGCCGACCGAGCTCCCAGAGGACTAACGATCGTCCCCTTCTTGATCCACACAGACGGGAGAGGAGCCTTTCTACTAGAATTGGCAAGTATAGCCCCCCCGCTTTCTCTCAGCAGGGATCAAGTCATCACTCGAGCTCGGTGTCTTCCTATCCAAACCGTGCTTACAGGAATGCCAACTGTTGCCTGGACCGAGGAGATCAGTTTAGACAGGCCGTTCTTCCGATGCTGTCTTCAGGGTAACGGCCCTAGCATCACCCGCACGGGAATGCTTGACACTGGGGCAGACATGACGGTCATATCGTCATCAGATTGGCCGTCATCGTGGCAGACGGAACTGGTAAGGAGCGCTATCAAAGGTGTGGGTGGGTGTGTGCCCGCCAAAAGAAGCAAATATTTTATTCAGGTGGAGGGGCCTGAAGGACGTGTAGCCACCATTCGTCCATTCGTTATCAATTCAGGCACTAACCTTTGTGGAAGAGACCTCATGTCACAGTGGGGAACCCAGATTGAATTGGCACCCACGATTCGGGATTTTTAGCGGGGCCCACTGAAGAAGAGCTCCCAGTGCCCACGTTGATGGACCCAATCCGATTAAAATGGAAAACAGAAACCCTAGTTTGGGTTGATCAGTGGCCCCTATCAAAGCAAAAACTGGGAGCCTTAAAGGAGCTCGTGCAGGAGCAGTTGGAAAAGGGGAACATCGTCCCCTCCAATAGCCCCTGGAATTCGCTGGTTTTTCCTTATTTGAAAGCCGGGGAAAGACAGGTGGCGCCTTCTGCACGACCTCCGCAAAATTAACGAAGTCCTCGAGGACATGGGGTCCCTTCAGCCAGGTCTACCCTCCCCTGCTATGCTTCCAAGGGATTGGAAGTTAGCGGTCATTGACATCAAGGACTGCTTCTTCCATATCCCTTTGCACCCTGATGACGCTCCCTGGTTCGCCTTCTTGGTTCCTTCCATCAACTGAGAGGAGCCAATGAAAAGATACCACTGGCGAGTGTTGCCGCAAGGTATGAAGAACTCCCCCACCATCTGCCAGGAGTATGTCTCTTTCATTCTGTCCCCTGTCAGGAGACTGGCGTCGGAGGCAATTATCGTCCATTACATGGATGACATATTGGTCTGCGCCGAATCTCAACAATATTTAGACTGGGTTCTTTCCAGAGTTGTGGGGACCCTGGAAAGTAGAGGTTTTGAAATCCAAATTCAAAGGTCCAGACAACAGCCCCTTGGGCGTATTTGGGAATGAAGATAGCTGCGCAGACCATAAAGCCCCAGCAAATTAAAATATTGGACAACCCACGGACCCTGCATGAGCTGCAGCAGGTCTGTGGAGCAATAAATTGGATTCGGCCTTATCTGGGGATTTCAACAGAAGACTTGGCTCCTCTATTCAAGCTGCTAAAAGGTGAGCGAGACTTGACATCACCCAGGACGCTAACACCAGGAAGGAGGCCATCGGCAAGGCGAGGATTGTGTTGGAGAACAAACAAATTAACCGATTTGACCTGAAATTGCCATTCCAATTGGCCATCTTAGGCAAAATGCCCCATTTGTACGGTGTCATCCATCAGTGGGATGACTCGAAATGAGATCCACTCCTCATCATCAAGTGGGTTTTCCTTTCGTATCACCCCACAAAGGTAGTCACAACACCACAGGAGAGGATGGTGCAAGTCATTCGGAAAGCGAGGTCCCGACTGACCACCCTAGCAGGGTGTGATTTTACGTGCATCTATCTACCACTGAATTTGGAATCATTGGAGTTTGTAGTCCAAAGCAATGCCCACCTCCAATGCGCTTTGGTCTCATATTCCAGTCAATTATCGATCCATTATCCAAAACATATTTTATTCAATTTGGACCTCAAAATAGTGGAAGGATCAGTCTTGAGTAGGAAACCACTCAATGCACTGACGCTGTTTACGGATGGTTCCGGGAGCTCCGGGAAGTCCGTCATTGCGTGGTGGAGCCCAAACACACAGCGGTGGGAGGCTGATGTGGAAATTGTTAAAGGGTCCCCACAAGTGGCCGAATTGGCAGCAGTCGTCAGGGCATTTGACAGGTTTCCTGAACCTTTTAACCTTGTGACTGATTCCGCATATGTGGCCAGAATTGTGTCCAAAGTCGACGGAGCTTGGCTCGGAGAGTCGGGCAACCCTAAAATACAAACGCTGCTCTCGAAACTGTTTGAATTAATCTCCCACCAAAAGGAGCCATTCTTTGTGATGCATGTGAGATCTCACGCTGACCTTCCTGGGTTTATCGTGGAAGGGAATAGGATGGCAGATAAGCTTGCTGCGCCAGTCCGCCTGGCCAACTTGCCTGACCGCTACCAGCAGGTGAAGTTGAGCCACTCCTTGTTTCATCAAAATGTGCACGCCCTTGTTCACGTTTGACTTGACCAGGGACCAAGCAAGGGCAATTGTGGCCACCTGTCCCAACTGTCAACCCCTCCAAATCCCCTCATTGGGAATGGGAGTTCACCCCAGAGGGCTTGGTAGTAGAGAATTGTGGCAGATGGATGTGACACACGTGCCAGAATTTCGATGTCTAAAATACTTGCATGTCAGTGTAGACACGTTCTCCCACGCGGTCTTTGCCTCTGCCCATGCAGGAGAAAGGGCAAAAGATGTTATCAACCATCTCCTGCAAGCCTTCTCCTTCCTGGGAATCCCTGCCGAGATAAAGATGGACAACGCCCTGGCTTACATCTCGGAGGCATTGCGGAAATTTTTCCAGGAGTGGGGAGTATCCCATGTCACCAGGATACCTCACTCTGCAACGGGGCAGGCCCTGGTAGAAAGGACCCATCAGACCTTAAAACAAATGCTCTTAAGGCAAAAAGGGGGATCTGAAGTTGAAGCCCCAGCCATCAGGCTGGCAAAGGCCCTCTTTACCATAAATTTCCTCAACAGATCCGAGCAAGAGCCTGACCCCCCAGTGCTTCGGCACTTCCATAACAATACAAGAGCATGCCTTAAAGAGCGCCCCCTCGTCTGGATCAAGGAGCCGGACTCACTTAAGATCACTGGTCCTTATCCCCTGATTGTTTGGGGAAGGGGGTACAGCTGCGTAAGCACGCCGGATGGGCCTCGGTGGATACCGGACAAGTTTGTCAAGCCTTGCCACCAGGAGAACAAGCAGCCAAAAAAGGAAACCCAGAAGCAAGTCAGAGATGCGGCGAAAAGAAGAAAAAAGAAGAAAGGACGGGGCAAGGTTAAGAAAGAAGAAGAGTCATCAGAAGAGGAGAAGTCAGCATCAGACCAAGAAGCACCAGAGCTAACCTCCCTGTTTGTCCCTTGAACTTTACCCTACCTGTCTTCACGGCCCTCTCCTACCCTTCCTATTACTTTTAGTGATATTTACGCCTTTCTGTTTATTCCTAGATCCCCAAGGAAGCGACAAACCCCGACATGTCCTTCCAGGCCGTGACCATCGTGATGCTGCTCGCCGGCATTAACATCGCTGGCTCCTGGGTTGTAGATCAACCCAGGACAAACGTTTGGGTGGCGCTTGCGAGAGCCATGAAACAAAATCATCTGTGTCTATCCACCTCTGCGGTGGATGACCCGCTCTCAACCAGCCTGGTCGGAGTTCCCGTAGCTCTTGAAGAACTTCCAGCTTCCATGCTCGAACTCTGGAAGCAAGTTAACGCCCACAAACCCTATTATGTTTTCAATTGGAATTATGTTACTTATAGGTTCGCTACGCCGGTAGATAATCCATTGCGGTTGTGGCAGCTATGGGTCGTGAAGCAGCCTACCCTGCCGCAAGAACCCCAAGAGCTGGAATTGTTGGTATCGTTAAAGGCAGACCACTGTGTGCATTTTATGTACACACCCGATAAGAGCTATGAAGATCCCAAGAAATTCCAGCATGTCAAGCAGGGGAAGACTGTCTTCACGGCCAGCGAATGGTGTAAAAACATCGTGCAGCCAGCAACAACCACAACCGCACACAACACTTACCATCATGTTCCCCGTGCCCTCCCCCAAGATTTTTTCTTTATTTGCGGAGATCGAGCATGGGCGGGAATCCCTACTCGTCTGATCGGAGGTCCCTGCACTCTAGGGCGTCTCACGCTTGCTTTGCCCAATACGACCCAAATTCCAATTTGGCGTGGCAAGACTAAAGTGAAAAGAGGTGCAGACAAGAATTTGGAAGACCCTCACTGTGATTCAGAAGTGTATCATTGGGCAAAGTCAAAAAGAATAGCGGTTTCGGTGTTTCTGCCCTGGGTGGAGGCCGCTAAGGCACTCGGGGAATTGGGAAACCTCGAGTGCTGGGTTCAGAAGCAAGCTAAGCTAACTTCGAACGCCCTAAAGGACCTCCTTCACGAGGAGGAGTGACCAGACAAGCCACCCTCCAAAACCGAGCAGCTATAGACTTTTTATTACTTTCTAATGGTCACGGCTGTCGGGATTTCGAGGGGATTTGTTGTTTTAATTTATTGTCTAAATCTGAAAGCATCCATGCACACCTCCAGCGGATGCAAGAAAATCTCAAAGACCTCCGCAATGAAGCCGAGGATTGGTTCCAGCAGGCTCTTAATAAGACCTTCCACACTGTTTCCAACACTTTGCAGACCGTGTCTGAGACCACCGGCAGTTGGCTGTGGCATGTCTTAAAAGACTTTGGAATTTCAGACTGGGGCGCGTCCCTTCTGAGAGATCTGGGTATTATTCTTTTAATCAATTTATTGTTTCCCCTTTTTGTGTTTCTGGTAAAGAAGGCTTTTGTTAAGTGGTTTCTTCAATTAAGTAATAAAAACAGGGGAGGTGTAGAGGGGTGGCCCCGAAATAATCGGGCCCTCCCTGCCCCTCCGCCTCCAAGCCCTGCCCTCTCAACAGACTCCTCCTGGGAGGAGTCTGCCTACGAAACCATGAGCCCCGCCCAATAGGCAGAGAGAGGGTGGTGACACCCGACAAGCTCCACCCATCATTCCAGAAAGTTCTTAGACATTTGGTTGCTTATTGGTCATTGTGTTAAGCCCCCTCCCCCTGAGCCCTGTGATTTGTTATCTTGTTGATTGATCCTCCCCACAATGTACAGTGATTGGTTGTTATCCTGTAACCCTTCCCAGTTTTACCCCCGTTAAAACCCCGTGCACAACCGTGCTCGGGGGCTCTCTTCCCTAGACCTCTCCTTATCCTCACCTGCCCGTCCCACTCCCAGTTGGACCCCAAATAAATGAGAGCTTGGGAGACCCCCTCCCACACCCTTTGCTTCTGTGCCTGACTGCGTTATTCCTGCGCCCGGAGTAAGCCTGAGGAGGAGTGACCCTCCTCTGAGTGCCAGAGACCGGCACCCTGCCGAAGTTCCTTCACAACTGACGCTGCGAGCCAGGGTCAGAGGACTACGCAGGATTCGAGGATAAACCCTTCCCTCAGAAAGCTCGCCGAGCGACCAGGCTAGGCTAGAGCAATCAGGGAGAGCAAAAGACAGGCTCTCTACAGCTGCCCTTCTCTGAACTTGCTCCAGCACCTTCATGTCCGTCTTGTAGTAAGGGGCCCAAAACCCAACACAGGATTCCAGGTGTGGCCTCACCAATGCCAGCTACATGGGGACAATCACTGCCCTGGTCCAGCTGGCCACATGGTTGCTTATACAAGCCAGGATGCCACTGGCCTCCCTTAGGCAGCCAGGCACACTCAGGCTCATTCTGATCCAAACCAACATACACACAAAATAGAGTCCTACAGTTACAGATAACCCTGCTCTTTGTTCAGACTACAGCCATCTTCAGTATCTTGTGGAAACATTGGTGCTTATTATGAAGCACTGGTAAAAGCTGATTGACAGGACTGTAATTTTCATCCTTTCTGCTTCTATATCCCTATTTCTAATGGACAAAGACTTTCTTTTTACCTTGCTGCTTAAAAAACCAACATAATTTTCATGTGTCTATCCATCCAAGCATTTCTAACAGCATGAGGTTCAACAAGAGTAATGCCAGGTCCCACACTCTGGTCACAACCCTAGGCAGCACCAAAGACTTGGGGCAGTGGCTAGAAAGCAGCCCAGTGGAAAAGGACTTGGGAGTGCTGGTCTACAGCAGCTGAATATGAACCAGTGCATGCTCAGGTGGCCAAGAAGGCCAATGGTATTATTACAGTACAGCCCATGAATACATATATTCACATACACATAGAGAGAAAGACTGGTTATTACTCCACATTTTTTACACATTTTATATAAAAATGATACTGATGTCATAATCAGGAAAGGAAAAAAAGAAAAATTTTTTTTTCCTTAACCTTGAGCAGATACATAGACCAGGTCTTTTGCCTATATCCTCTAAAATACGCAAAAGATCTCTCCATTATTTGCTGCCATGTTTCTGATCTACTTTAGAACATCAAGTATTTTTATAATGAAGGAAGATAATATCTTGAAAATGTAGTCAAGCCCTTTCAACTATATTTAGCCAAAATGTTTATTCAATACACAATGCTACATAGCTTCGTCCTCTTATACCTCCAAGCCCTTAGAGCTTCTTTCTACCTGCTACTTTTGCAGGTACAAAAGTTCTATTGCAAGAAGAAATAACAGCTTTCTAATGAGGTGCTGAATAACTACATTTTAAATGTAAATAAAACCAACAGCTACTCTGCAAACCACCAATATTTCAAGATAGTACTTTAACAAGATCCAGCCTTCACAGGTCTTCCTTTCCTCTCATAAAATTTCTGCTTGCACTTTCTGCAAATACTTTCTCAGATATGCTGATTCAAGTATCATCTTTTGAATTCCCACATCATCCATCTTCCTGGAAAAAGGCCCAGAATGCCACTTCACTCAGCCATCACCAGATCAACACTAAATTTATGCCTCGTCACTTCCTAACTGCCTCTTGCCAGCTCTGAAATCACCTGAGCAGCTGCAAGTTCAGAATAGCAATTTTATGTATTCAGCGTATTTGTATCCAGGCTACCTGAACAGAGCACAGTGATCACTGCTCACCACAGATCACACTAAGCAAGACCATGGAGTCAACAAAAACCACTGCTGCCATTGTTTGTAATGGGCCACAGGCTTTGTGTTAAGGTGAGCCCTGGGACTTACCATGCTCTGTCTGAAGATTTGGCCTGCCTGGAGATTTGTTTTAGCATTGAACAGCAACAGCCCACTGATCAAAGGACTGTTACCTACTCTGTTTCAGTTGTTGCTTTACCTTGTACAGTTGTGTAGTGTAGCACCCATTGTTATACATATATCTGGAACTAATATAGCAGTAATAATTATTCTGTCTAAATAAATATTTAAGATGCTGGAATAAAATGCAGTATAAAGGGTTCAAGATGTGGAGCCCCTGTGGAGGACTAGGAAGTGACAGGATGATACAGAGACTTGGGGCTACAAACACCTCACCAGTGGTCACAGCTGCTGGCTGCAAAACTGCAACCTGGGAGCTGGGCAAAACCAATCTCAGAAGGAACTAAGAACAAGCATCAAACTGATGTAAAATACACCACCATACAGTAAATCTGGATGACTTGACATGGATTATAACACGGATTTACAAGGCAGCACAGAAACAACTTGAAGAATCACATGGAAATTATTCAAGTGGATTTCAGAGTAAGGAGTAAAAAGCTACCAACATCAACCTGATAGACCTCTCAGCAGGGCCAGGAGGCTGATGACTGGCCATATATCCCACCCTTCCACCCCATGAAAGCATCCACCCCAGAAGGATAGGCATAGCACCAGGGAAAGAGCAGGTACTACAAAGTTTGGGCATGTATCATTTTGTCTGTAAGCACCTGGAAACAAATACTGGTATCACTGTAACTCAACTATCAATAATTATTTGATTGGACCTTTAAGACTTTCTAGCAACCTCTCTGAAACCTGTGTGCAACAAAGCAGTGAGGAGAGACTCCACGATTTGGAAGGGCAGATAGAGATGGATCCATTAGTAGCTATTTAACCTGCAGAGAAATTGAGGTCCAAGCTGCATTAATAGAATGCCTCAGCAGCTGGCAGATGCAGATCATGCTGCAAACATGGGAGACAAGCAGTGAAAGACTTCAGGCTGAGAAAGTTCACAGCTGGAATAGTCACTGGATTCCCTCCTTCCCAGCCTCCACAAAGAGAAGAGTGAGTTCAGAATTAACTTATCATCCTCTAAATAAGAGAATGTATTACTAGGAGGGGAAATAGCAAGCCATTTATTTATACATACATTTATACACAGACATGTTCTCTTCACCTCACCAAGTTCCCATTTCCAATTTTCACAGACTTGTTAGAGCATTTTGGGTGCCTGCTGACATTAACTGGAGCACATGCACATTTTTTTCCCCCCCAGTGACACGCTACGTTGTCTTTCCACTTTCTGCTAAGGTAATAGTCCCCTTACTCTGGCTCTGCCCTGTCTTCTATTTCGTTTCTCCAAACACACCCCCCTATATATTCATGTATATCTGCTAAGACAAGGCAATGTCACTATATGCTCACTGACTTTTCATTCTGATATTCTAGGTATATTCTATTTACTGGCAGCAAATCTGGGCTTTGCTGCTTTCCATTGCTGCTGATAAAAGCCAAAATTAAATTCTATGCTGTGAAATGGGCTGAACATGCTTTTAATTCTTGATTAGGTTTTATTTCCACATGATCTGTAATAATTTGGTTTGAAGGAAATCATATCATCTTAAAAACAAGGCAGACTGCTCCTTTTTATTTCACTTGCTTGTAACATTGTCATACACTGATGAGTACACCACAAGAAGCAAACCCAAGAAGAAAGGTGATAATACTATATGGATGCTGAAAAGTCAGAAGCAGAGAAATTCTTCAGCCTTTTCTCAGTGTTCTGTGAGAGCATTGCTTTCTCACGCAGACTAGACGAAAACAGTGAAGATGGTTTTGTAAACTAATTCTTTATCTTTGCACCTGCTGTTGTTCAGTTAGTGGTGTTATGGTACACTGAGGAAAATATTTTGAAATGGGTGTTGTATAGCCTCCACCAATCATTCTAGGAGGTGGTTGACCAAGGGACCAATAGTACTATGCTACTCTTGCAAACCAAGTTATGTAAACCGATTTATAATTAATTAAACATTCCACTTTTTCCTGAACTTTGATCGTGTCGCTCTCGGTACGAACAGCGACAATACTAGGCAAAGAAGTGAGAGGGGACCTATTTTTCTACTTTGTGGTTTTCAGCCTCTCCTGGAACACTAAGAGATTACACACTTCTTTCCTGCTATGAGACTAAAGGAACTTTACTTACTGAGTTTGAATGATATTTAAAGACTCCCAAATTAAGTTTCTTATGTAAAGGCAATATTTTATGTACATACACGTACATAACTATTACTTATTACCTATACCAACACAAATCAACTATGAAATAAGAAGTATAACATATTTTCTCAAAAATATAATATTGGCAGAGTTGACACAAACTGTGGAGGAAAAAAATGGTTAAGAATACAAGCACTGAAAACCAATAAAATCCTTATTTTAGCTCTGCACTATTATTTCAAACCAGTTCCTTTATTACCAATGTAAATTTCACGGCGTCAAAATTGAAATATTGTCGCAGGGGGTCCGGTGCTGGTCAGCACTGGTACGCCGCGACCTTCCTAGAGAGAGCATCCCGCAGGGAACAGCCCTTCCAGGGGCACTGGCAGCCTCCCTGGGCGACGGGTGATTTCAGCAAGTGTAGCAATCTCTCAGCTACAAGTGATTCCAGCTCTTGTGATTCAGCTCTTTGTGAAATCACCCAAGGCAAACTCGGGGACAGAGAGACAGGAGCCTCGTATGGCAGTTCTACAGAGGGAGCCTTTATTGTCCAGCCACCCTGCGAAGGGGAGGCCCGGGACGAGAACACCCTGATGTCAGGGGTATAAGCAGGGGTTTATATGGGAAAACAGGGGGTGGGGTGGAAACCCATTAGCCAACAGGGTACAGGCTATTACCATGAAGAAACAAGGCATGTTGGGAGGTCACCATGACCCAGAGGAAGGCTGCTTATCTCTGACTCCTCCAGGGGAATGCAAAAGGCCTTGAGGGCTCACAGCCCTCCACAAAATATCACTACGGAACAAAATCTGAGAAAAAGTTTGAAAAGCAGACACTGAGAATTAAGATTCTTCTTGCTTGATACTGCTGCTTTGCAGCAGTCATTGCTAAATCAAACATGCTAGTGTCTGGTGCTTCACAGTTCAGAGTTTAACACAGTAATTCAAACCATGCACAGTTTCAATTCAGCTTAATACCCCAGGCTGTGAACTTTAATTAGGAAGAAGCTGGCACAGATTCAGTTCCATTGCCCTTGCATATTAACATCGCTGTGTCTTAAAAACACTGAATAAACTAAAAAGACAAGCATGTTCTCTGCACTTTGCCCATGAGGTCCTGATGCTAAGAAACAACTCTCAGAGGTCCCATGTGGTTTGGTTTGCTTTTTTAAGTTTTTGCTAACTCTTGCATTATTTTCATTATTTTTGCCATAATTAAACACATACTGTATAGATTTAAGGGAGACATTGTCAACATATATATAATGCCACTTTCTGATTTAAAAACTCAGTCACATTCTTCTACTTAAATGTATGTCCTCCATAAAAATTCCCACTTATTGAAGAAATCAGATAAAGTGATTTTTAGCAATCTATGCATCTCACAAATAAACTGAAAAGATAATTATTTGCTGATACTTAACTTCATGGTGTTAAAACCATCATAAGAGGACCTTCTTCTACAGTTTCATAGTTTTATTTTTAAAGTGGCTTTACTACTTGACATACTTATCTAAAATGTTGATTGTTTTAAAGTGGGAAAGGAGATAGCATAGCAATGCAAATATGTCAAATTGTTTGATTTAGATTGCAGCACAATTAGAAGAGTGAATTATTCCATTTTACATATATAGGCCCCAAGTTAGCACGTTCCTTTTTCATTATTAGCAAAGGCAGAATATCAGACGAAGCCATTAAGAGAGGCCTAGAATTCTAACTATAATATGAATTCTGCTCACCAGACACTGATACATACAGTGATCCCACACACTGATGTATAGAAAAAACTATAATGAAAACAGCAAAACTTTCAAAATAAATCTGTGGTTTTGTTTCAATATATGTATTCAGCTGTGGTTTATTTTAATGTTCCTTTTAGTTGCAGCTATTAAAAATTCTCTCTTTTCACTGGCATGGCAAAGCACAAGGCAAGGATTAAGACAAGCAGCTACTGCAGAGAAGATAAAAGTGGAAGAGAAAGTCTGATCTACTTAAACTATAACTCAAGTTTTCATAATGCTACAATTAGGACAAGATATGGCACCCTGTGTGACACAAGCTACTGAGAGTCATTCTGGAAACAAAAAATTAGATCAAAATGATCATTTTAAAAGAGTAACATCTTTATTCCCAAGACAAATATTCTCATTACACAACACTGATTTTCTGGCTTCAGAAATAAACACTAGATAATACAAATATACTACTTTTCAATTATAAGAACAGGATAAATAATTTTATTTCCTGGACCGTGTTTCTTATACCATATGTTGAAAATTTGTCAAACTTTATTGCAACATTTTTAGATAAACTAATCAATTCTCAATAACACTTGTTTTAGACAACTGAAGAAAAATAGGCATTGTCTATTGGAATAAATCGTTTCAACCTTGTTTTTAAATGCTGGATTTACTAACCAACCTGGATTAGCAGTGAGAACACAACAACTAAAAGTAACTGATCCATACTAAACACCAAAGCAGTTATGTAACAGGTATCTGGTGATCTAAATTATATTGGTAGCTTCAGCACAGTTCTTTATAGCTCTGTTTCACATTTTGAGTCCACTTGAGATTCACATATTGTGCTTTCACATCCAGCTTCTTCAAGAGCCTTGACTGACTGGTGTGCCCAAATTATGTCTGCCCACAACAGCATTGCCGAGTTCATCAAAAAGCTCCCAATTCCCAGAACTGCTCATTCCTGATTAAAGAGTGTCTCTATGAAACGCACAATGGGGAAGCAAATACCAAAACTCCTATGTGTCATCTTCTCAACACTGTTGACACAATCCAACTTACAAGTTGCTATATAGCAAACATTTCTGGGAAACAAAAAAATAAACATTAAAATCTCTAATTAATGTTAAAAAGAGAGGCAATGCTCTAAGCATTTGAGTGGAATTTGATTAGATGTCTAGGGACCAGCATCATGGACTTGGACGCCAACATGTGCTGAGACACTACGTTACTAGTATACATAAGAGGTCACCCCAAGCAATAGACTACCTTAAAAAAAAAGTAAAATGCTTTTTCAGATACTATTATCCATGAAGATGATTTTTATTCTTTTGAGCCAGAACTCGTAATAGTATCATGAAACGCCCGGTTGTATCCAGGTTTCCCTGACACTTTACAACATTCACCTGGGAATATATTCTGGCAAAAGGGATCTGTCATACTGTGCCTTCTGACACCAGGAAAGAGAACTTGAAAGAAAGCTTAAGCCTCTGATCTCCTCAGGGCTCCCTCTTTCATAAAAATGCTGAATTGTGACCACTGTACTAAAAAGAAAAATCATTTAATGACCCATACAGTCTCATTCTAACCAAATCACCATGTGATGTTTTGTAACTCAGAGTTACCTGGCAGTAGCCAAGCAGCATGCTGATACCTGTTCATTAGTGAAACTTGATAGCAACGCTTCCCTTTTTATCACTCGCCTTCCAACTCCATCAGTCTGTTGCTCTTGATTATTCTGCAAAAGGGTGGTAAAGCTACTGGCCATCCCTTACACACCAAAGCCTAGCACGGTCTGTAATCTTGTGACTGACACCTGCACATGGCAGGCTGAAATAAGTTTGAAATTCCTCAAGCATCTTAACCCTTACTTCACAGGTGAGTGAACTACTGAGCTATTACATAAGCATGAGAACTGAAACCTTAAAATAAAGCTACTTGTTCACAGCTACCAATGAAATAATCTGAATGCAGATTCACAACTTTAAAGCAATCCCAGGCTCATTTTGGCATCAAACTCAGACCTGCAGATGGCATCAAAGACTACAGCAAAGTAGCATTTCAAGCATGCCCATTTCTTCAGTATTTTTCACTCCCTGGAAAGCCTCCCCCACCATCATCATTACCTTACTGTTTTTGGGCATGACAGCTCTTCTCAAACATACCTCTACTGATTGACCATACACTCAGATTTAGTAGCTAACTCCAGTTTCACAGCTCCTTCTTGAGCCAGGTGCAGAAGTGCCACACATCAGATCACCCTGTTTGGCTCTAGGCTCACAGATCCTGTCAGGCTTGTGCATACTGTCAGATGCTGTAAGGGATCCACAGAGGTGGCCTTGAAAATCTAAGGGCTGCCACACTAATTTAGGTCAAACAAGTACCTAGGCCAGTATTACACCACTGGGTGCCAGAAACATATGCTTAGAGATGAGTATACAAGTGGATCACTGTGTTTTAGGACAAATTTACTTGACAGGGCTTCAGCAAACAGGGGCTTGCAAAATCACACTGCACTGACAATAGCATTCTCAAAAACTACTGATGGTTCTAGTCACCAGTCTTATCCTTCTTAAACCCATCTGCAACTTGGACTCTACAACATATTGCAAAGCCACATTGTGTCTTTTGTACTGTACAAAAAAGAAGCTGGGTTGGGTTTTTTTTCACTGAAATCATTATTTGGATACCATTGTTTTGTAATGAATAAAGGCAAGTTATTTCTTCTTCCCTTTCTATATCTGTAATGATTTTTCAGGCATATCAAAATGTTCCTTAACCACCTTTACATATCTGAAAAGTACTAGTCATAAATTAAGCTGCCCAATATTCTCAATCACCTTTACTACCTCCTTCTTTGATCAGTTTTTAATTCTACATAAACTTTTTTGAAACAGTAAGATGTGAACTATGTAATGACCAAAAATGTAAACCACAATTTATAGAGAAGCACTATTTATTTTAAAACATTAGCTTTCAAACATTAAAATAGCCACAAAAAAAAAAGTTGGCTTTATTTGTTACATTTTTAGTCAAGTACCTTACTTAACTAAAGTCTCAGCTGCACTTAACTGGCATTCTTTTAATTACTTTCTACTTGGATTTTATTAACTTATGCTTTCTTTTCCTAGGATTCAGTGTCCTATGGTTTTATTTCTACAGGGAATATGATCTCAAATTCCAAACGTGCTAAGTGACCACTGTGGCAGGAGAAAGGAATAAAAGCAGCTGCCTTAAAGCACACAGAGCAGGCTCAGCCTGTGTAACTGCCCACCTGGCAGCAGGATGAATCCCAACCAAAGAAAGGAATATGGAATTGTTTCTTTCCTAATCACTCTAGAAGAGGGAGCAGTCACCCTCTCTATTGACTGCACCTTCTCTCTTGAAAACACCCCTCAATCATGCATTTGCTCACCTTATACCAACCTTTCAGGCAACCAGTCACAGAAATAGCACTTCCATCACATCCATCTCCAGGCTCCAAGCAGCTACCTAAGAACCTCTTCTATAATGATGCTGTACAAACATCTATGTCCCAGTCTATGATGAAGGAATAACATCACATACAGGTGAGCAACAACAGGAGGGTAGCAAGCAGGAGACAAACACAATTATTACACAGAGAAATTACTGGGGTGAAACATGAGACTAGAAAAAGCAGAGCAATGTAAAGGGAAGAAATATGTCCCAAGAGAGCTTTCTTTAGAAACATGAATATGAAACCAATACAATTTTAATGCAGTTTGAAAAGTAATAAACAACTGATTTTAACATCAGAATTTAAGGTACATATGCTGTAGGTAGGCAGCTCTGACCTTTATCACTGCAACAAGAACAGTAGAGATATAAATTTTTTTCCTCAGGGATAGGAAAATATAATTGACCTCTAACTATGGAATACTCCCTTCCATTTTAGAAAACTCCAAACTAAGCATTGACAATAGCTCAGGGCAACTGAAGCCCTTGATTCTTTTAACCTCCTACATTCAAATTATCGACTTTTAATTGACTAACTTCTGTTGAGGAAAAACAGTGAGGCACCAATACTGTCAAGAAGCATTATTTCACCAGGGTCTATTCAGTGGTTTGCCTTTAACCAAGAAGCTCAAGATAAGATTCCTTTAGCATTAACACTCAAAGAGACTTCCTTAGCAGAACATTACTTCATTATGCAGGACATCGATATAAAAGTCAAAAGTCTGCCAGCTGCTTTGCTGGACAAAACCAGAATATGTGTTACTTAGACATGGACACTATTTTAATCACAGGATTTCACAATGTATAGCCTAAAATAAAAACAGTACACACGAAATGCAAAAAATTAGTACCTTTACAGAGGTACACTTTGAAACTCAGACCACCTTTTTCAGCCAAAAAGCTTGTTCAGAATATCTTCCTTTAAATACAAAAACTTCTTATATGGTTATCTTAGGCTCAGATGCAGACTGCTGCAATTCTGTTCTGTAACATGTGCTTTATTATATTAGGCTTATTTTTCCAGCCACTTCTCTATATACCTTCTGCAGATTATCAGAGATCCATCCAAACACAATAGTTTCCAAAAGCAGAGTTCATCCTAAAAGGTGTATTACTAGAGTAGAAAGTGGACACAAGAAGACTGCTATCAAAATTCTGCCAACTTCAAACAGGACCATCCCTCTCACACTTACCCTGTGCTGTAACTGTTAACAGATTAAAAGTGAAAAATGAGAAAACAAGGATAAGGGCTGTAGAGAAGGGGGAAAAAAGAAGACTTGCTAGGAAAACTGGGAAGCGAGGGCTATCACTTCAGATATATGAAGGATGAGACAAACAGTACTTTAAAGATACAAATACTGGGAACTGTAATGACAGGTAGAGAGACAATTTTTTGTTTCTTCAAATATTAATAAAATATTTTTAGTTTTTTTTAAACAGCCTAGTAGAACACTGCTCATTCTCAAAGTCCCCACAGGCAATTAGAAGAGAATTAGTTATTGATTATAAAAGTATAGGCTAGATTGCAAAGACAACAATCTGGTAGAATCACAACAAAAGCAATTACTACTAAAAGGGAAGGGATCAATTATTAATACAACTGCTACATAGTTACATTTTAATTTTTATCAGTCTGATCCCTTTCTTCTGTAGAGAACTGAGGTCACCTCATTCGCTTTCATTAGATATTGGCATAACTTTGGGTTCTAGCCTTCTAAATCTTTCCTAATCCTCCTCTTTAAAAGCTTTTAAAAACTTAACATTAGCTTCTCTGACATTCTTCAGTATATCATCCCAAGAAGGAGAAGAAAAAACCAACCAACAACTTCAGAAACATTACACTTGAGGGGCAGATACAAGACCACTGGAGACTGTGGGAGTTTATGGTCATTCTCATATAGAAAGGCCAAGAGCTACATCTGTAGCCTTTGGTCAGGGCCCAGAATACATTCAGTCAATACTCATGGGAACAGGAACTACCTAACAGATGCTGCTTCTAATAAAAGAAACTTACTGAAAGAGGCTGAAAAACACTGCGGTAGAGAAACACTAACAAACAAAAGCAGTGAATGACTTTTACACAGTTAAGATTACATAATAATGTCATATATTCTAAGCCTTGATAGATGCACAATACTTGTGGGTTCAAGAAATTAGACATCTGGAAGTCCACAGTACAGAAATCTGGCACTTCCCATGTTAGCCAACATGGATATACTGCACCACTACAAAGTAGTATCACATGGTCTATATCACCTGTTCTAAAGTACTGCTTATAAACAAAACCAAAATCAATCTTTGTATCTGGATTTATACATTTGTATCAAAATATGCAGCACACATAATCCTCTCTCCACAGGATCATGGAGATATAAGTAAATCATCTGGTTTTTTTTTACTTACAAAATGCTTTCTTTTAACTTTGGATAAAAATGTACAGTTGATGTGCTAAAGAGGAGAATCTAACTGGTTTTTGTCATATTCACTTAGAAATAAAGTCAAACAAAAAAAAAAATCCAAGGTAGAAGTTTACCCCATCTGAAGCCAGTACTAGTCTGAACACAAAGAGCCTACCATTCTGCTGAATGCAAAAGGTAACATACCTGAGGCCATCTGTTAGCACTAAGTGAAGGAAAGTAAACTGTAATCAAGTATATCTCAGAACAGACTTGGGTATTGGTCAAAATCACTATTTCACAGACCTCTCTCAAAGGAGACCTCCACTTTAAGGAGCAATAAATTGCAGAGGACCCAAATTAACAATTTTGATTAATCTTTTGTCAAGCTAAAAAAATACGTAAGTAGTTTGCACATGCTGCATGCAAGTCCATCTATTAGAACTAAAATCAAGTGCTAACTTATCTTAATACAGTGAGATACTCTGTTTCAGTAGCCTGGATGTTTGATTTCAAAGTATGGCCGTATCAAGTAAATTTTATTATTAAATGCAACTAGACATACAGTCTTGATTCAAGACAAAGTGCTTTCTCTTCAGAATATGAGACATCTAGCTTCTATTTTCTTTTTTCCCACCCTATTGCAAAAAAAATACGGATTCACCTCCACCAGTTCTCATCACTGACTTAGGGGGTCAACACTGAGCAGCTACTGAGGACCAATCTCACAGCCTTCTTTGGCAAATAAGGTCGTAACAGACAAAAAGCTATTCAGAGTACTGCAATTTTTTCTTCTTGTGTCATCATCTTAATACTCTTCAAACAAAAGCCTGCAAGCAAGCTACAATACAATATAACTCTCCTAGCCAATTTTACAGGAGGAATCCTGCAGTTCCCTTTGAAGCACATTGTTACCAGCAACAATGGAAGTTACACCATAAAGCTATGACTTGGCAGAGAAAAGTTTTCCTAAGAACCACAGTTAAGGGGAAAAAAAAAAAAAAAAAAAAACACAAACAAACACACACCTGCTTTCGATTCAAAACTAAGTCACAATTTTCATGGAGTGAACAAGTTGACTGCAGGGAACTCACAGCATAGAATCTCCACCTCTCAAATCAACATTTTCATTTCCAGATACTGTGCATTTGATGTGCAACACCGATACCATACGCCTCTAAAACACTAGTATATGCTGCAGCAGTTGAGTTTAAAGCAAGGCTAGGAACAGGACAAAAGAGATACTGAAAAAATGTCTGACGCTGGCTTTACTTTGGGGGCCTCAACTATTTGCAAGGAGCCTTAAAAACTTGAAAAGAGTTTTGCTTTCATATAGAGGCATAAAACAGAGTAGAAGGTCTCCAGACCATAGAAGTGGTTTGAAGAGAAAGCGTAAGTAGCAGAAGAGTTGACAAAATGGCTCTTGTCAACTACAGCAAAACCACTTGTTTCACGAGGCAACTGATCAGACTGGAGCATTGCATCTGGAAATGCCGACTCAGTAAGGCAAATGGCCAGCTCCTGACTATGCACCCCGACTTAACAGTAGCCAGTTTCTTCAGCAAAAACAAAGACTACCAGTTCTGTACTTATTAAGTGTCTGTGAAAGCAAACGTTTAACTAACTCATTCAGCAAAACATCCCAAAGCAGCTCCACTAAGAAGCATATTAAATATTCTATCACCTAAGAATAGAAGTTTATTAACAACCTTGTGGTTAAGACTTAACTGAAAGCTTCAAAAATAACTCTGAACCTAGAGCTACAATGAAATTCAACCTATTTCCATTTTTTAACTGGCAAAAATCAAATCCATGTAACACTACAAACTGGATTTCCAAAAAGTTTCTGGAAACAAGGGCATCAATTACTGCATATCTTGCACATAACATTTGTTTCCATTGCAGTAACTCCAAATTCAAACAACTGAAAGCATAATACAGCTTTTACACAATGCTGGAGGAAATAGCACTAGTGGAACAGGATGTGAACAAAAGTTAGCTGTTGAAGTCTGATCACTGCTACACCAGCACCTCATCCTATGTTATTTTTACCCATCTTAAAGGGGAAAAAAGCACCCATTCATTATAACTAGAAAAAAAACAAACCAAACACTTCAAGGTTAAGAGATATATTATTATTTCTTCCAACAGAAGTCATAAAGAAAAAGACCTTGCCCCTTGAATCATTTGCCATAGCACATAGCAACATCTCTCCCCACCACATATATATCCATCCATCCACCATACACTGCTTCCCAGTTCTAAGACTGGCCAGCTAGGAGGAGAGGAAAATGAGTGACATCAGGACATATTTCCCTGTCAGAAAAAAGCAGGTAGACTGGATCCCCAAGTAACAAAAACAAAGACAAGAGCCTATTGGCCATTTAATGAGTCACCAATAAAGTCCCACTGAACAGAACACAGTGGAAGTTAGTGACAGAAGCATGTAATCCTTCAAGGAGAAAAAATGAAATAGTCCAAAGCCACACTGTCCTAGGAAAGAGAAAAGTGCGAACGATATAGAGATGGAAGAATGCCCCTAGGGGTTCACTGAAAACAAGTATCATGAGAATGAGAAAAGATCAACTGGACGGTGACAAGAACATGAAGGGCTAGCAGAAGACAAGGAGGGGAAAACAGAGAGCGACTTCTGTCCTCATCTGTAAGATTAACACAGACTTAAAACAAACCAAAGAGATACTGGTATCAGCATCATTGACGATTAGACACATCTGGGAAGGGGAAATAGGCTGATGGTACCGAGGAGGATGAGAAAAGGACTGCCTATAGATGCAGAAAGAAACCTCGAAACAGAAAGCACTGGGAAAGGAGACCACAAAGATGAGAGAACTGGAGGGAGAATCAAGAGGAACACGTGGGCTGGACAAAACGAGGGTTCTCAGGGCCGGCAGCCGAAGTGCCCAAGGGGCAGCGGGCGGCCCTGCCCGAAGGACGCTGAGCCCGGCACTCGGGTTGGAGACGGTCCCCGAGCGGCCGTGGCTACATTCGCCGCGGGAGGGCCGGGCCCGGGCGGGTGCTGTGCCCTGCCGGGGGAGCCGCCGTGTGTCCCGCGGGCGGCGGGACCGGGCAGCCGGGACCACCCGCGGGGGCCTTACGGGCACCGAGAGCGACGCGCGAGGGACGCACAGACAACGGAGGGGTCGCGGGGGGAGGCTCCGTCCCGGCGGGTCGGGGGTCCCCGTACTCACTTTTTGTGGGGCGCCAGGTGCTTGTCCCTCCTGCCGGCCGCCGCGGACTGCTTGGGCCGCCGCCTGCGGGCCTGCAGGGCCAGCACTGCCGGGAGAAGAGAACAGCCGGGAGCTGGCGTGAGCGGCGGCGGCCGCGCAGCACCCCCCGCTCCCGCCCGCCCGGCACAGCGCGGTACCTTTGCGCGAGTTCATCGCCCCGCGCCGCGCGCTGCTCGGCGGGCGCGCCGCTCCCCGGCTCGCCCGGCTCCGCGCCCGGTTCCGGCCCCGCTCCCGACCCCGCCGCCAG
>VZTE01000286.1:38164-57953 GCA_013397775.1 Eulacestoma nigropectus
GGGAGCGGTCCTGCGGCCGCCTCCGAGGGGCTTTGTCGGGCTGTCGAGCCAAATCGGAATTAATTTTGCCAAGTTTTGGGTCGTGGTCGGAATAGCGGAGCGATCCGCCCTGTTGCTGTGCCACGCTGGGAGCTGTGGCAAGGGGCAGAGGAGAGAGGCGTCATGCTCTCTCCACGGCAGCAGCTGGGGCGAGATGAGCTTTAGCTTGTACCGAAACCTGTGTGGGGTGAGATGCCAGAACCAATTAACCTCATGGCCAAATCCAGGGAAATTATATTTCCTTAATTCTGATTCTCACTAAGTTGTTTGATTATCATGACGGAAAACTCTTGGCAATTGGTTTTTTCCTGCCAACGGCATCTTGTTGCCCATGGTACCAGACACTGCTCAGATTCGGCATAGTAATGACCGCCTGAACACTGTTCCTTCTTACTTACTGTGCACAGCATGGCTCAATGCTTGACAGTGTTATTACTGACATTTTGTGCCATCTCTACCTTAATGCCTGGGGCCAACTATGACCTGAGTAATATCCAAAGTTTCAGTCTAAGTGTGAGGCTTGTCTGGCTTATCTTCACATGGGACTGGAATTCCAAGGCATAGTAACTGAAAGATAACAGGGGACGGTCATTAAAATTTGAGGCAGAACTGCCTCCCTAAATGGCAACACAAAGAATCCATAAGGATGAAGATCCTAAAAGCAGCTGCAGTCAAGGCATTATGAGAGTGAAGGGAACTAGCAGTAATTGCTGGTCTTAAGTAATTGGATCATTGAGATTTCATCTAGACAGAAAATTGAATCCCTAGGTCTGGTTAGTTCAGCTTAGGAGGGGGAGAGCCACAGGAAGATAAAGCTAGACAACCTAAAAAGGAGGCACTACACTGCATAATGCTTTTTTGTCTGACTAGAGAGCCTGGTGAACAGAAAACAATAGGACCATGAAGTTTCTGAACTGCAGCTCTCATAAGGCATCCCAGCTGCATTTCTAAATCAAAATATTTTCTGTGTCCCATCCTCCATCATAAAAGTACACAGGAAAAAAACATTTCCAATATAAACTGCTACCAGTAATACACAACACGAGCAGGTTACATTTCTCCCTTACTGTAGTTAGTCTTTTAGTTCAGTGGGATAGGTTAGGTAACAGAAGGCTTTATTGAAGTTTTGAAGGCTTTCTGCTGAGAAAGTTTAGGTGCATGAAAATTAATAATAGCTGAATGTTAAAAAAGCAGATTATGTATTTACTTATTGTTCCAGTCTATTTTTAACTTCACTGGTTAAATTGCAGGCCTGCATGAATACTTGTTCCTGTGTAGAGAATGACAGAGACAAGCAGCTGATGATGGAGAAAACAGTGAGACTTGCTTTTTGTCTTTGTCAGGGCAGTGCTGCATTAAAGTTATCTTGTAGCTATGGTTCTAGAGCAGAAACCATACCAGGGTCCTGACCATCTTTTCAGCAACTTGTGTGCCATTCTATTTACTTTAACAGGAGTTTTATATGTAGAACTGATTGGACAATTGGGTCTTAGATAAGTACAGGGAGCTTTGCTTACATCAACAGGATTATAAATCCACCAGATCAGGAGTCGGGAAGGAATTTCCCTCACGAGCATAATGTCAGCAACATAATCAGGGCAAGGGAACAATCTGCCAGCTCACAGAGAAAGGAATTGTTAGGAACAGGTGGGTGTATACTACACACACAGTTTCATTCTATTCTAGTGGAAACATATTTTGGGACTGTATTCTTTCAGGGTTTTGTTGTTTTCTTCCTCCCCTACCCTGCCAAGAGTCACTCAGAGGATGATCAGGCAGAAGTGCAAAAAAATCACTGAGACTCTCTATGTAAGTATAGAGGATTACAATGTGCAATTAAGTGACTGGAGAGTAAATTAAGGTCATTAGAGGCTAAACATATTTCAGGAAATGAAAAAAAAAAAAAACAACAAATCCCCACCCTATTTCTCAGACTCAAGAGAATAACTCCCTGAGAACACAAATAGTAAATGATTTTTTTTTTTAAATTACAAGAATAATTTTATTTATGTGCTTGTTAAGAAAGAATCTAGCCTGTGTATTTGAATCCACTCATTTCAGGGAAATTTTCTATCTCTATTTAAATAGATGTCTTTCTCTAAAGGAAATTATGAGTCAAGAGAGAAGACAGACTAAATAGCAAAAGGCAGCATTTGCAGAATCAGTGCACAACATAAAGGTGAACTGAGCCAGAATGTATCTACCTGTCTCTCTCTGATCATTATATGGGAACAGGTGTCTGTTTTGTTGCAGGGATTACCATAGAGCTCATTCACTCTGGGAAAGGTGCTGTGAGGTTCAGGTGATATGACCTATGCAGAAAGGAGGGACAACAGCAGATTTAGGTGATCTTACGTGCAAACATCGAGAGAGAATAAGAATTAAGTATCAAATTATGGAATGGTATTTTTTGTCTGTCTATAATATAGTTTGGAGCAGTCACCTGATACCCACAGATGTTTGGTTTGTTTCCTTTTGACCTAGCTTTGAAATATGCCCCTTACACATGAAGACATTAACTTTTCCTTTTGTACAGAATAAGAAGTTACCTAGCAGCAGTCCTGTAAACATGATACTGTCATCCTTCTGCAAATAACTGAAAATTCGTCCTTCAGCAGAGGGATGTTAGAAAATTTTGCCCTGATTTCTGTACCAGTTCCTTTTAGCACTGGTTTTCCCACTGTGTAGTAGCACAGGCTCATATCCTTATTTCTGCACTTCTCAGAAATCAGGATATGAGCCAACTTGACACTGCTCTTGCACAGAATGGAACAAACATGAAATAACACATAAGGCAGAGGAAGAAAAAAACCCAACCAAATGGTAAGTGGTGGAAAAAGGAAAAAGAAAAAATGTAGTGAAAGGAAATTCCCAATTACAGGCAAGCTCTCATTAATATGCAAGTCCAGCCTTCTCATCCTCTTGCCTTTCATTGTTGTCTCTTGTTCCTTCAGTTCCCACCCCCATTCTGAATTTCTTTGACACACCCAAGTACGAATAGAACAATGAGACTGTCTTTCTCTTGCTCACTTGAAGAATTTTCTGTCTACCAAAGCGGGTTTTTTCCTCCTCTAGAATGTAAACAAAGCAAAGAGTACAATTCTCAGCTTGGTTTTGAGCAACACAGACAACAAACTTACAGATAGGAAGTTTTAAGCAACAGTAACTAACAAGCTGAGTTTCTTGTAAGGTCAAGACTATTGGCTAATCAGTGCCTAAGCATAACCACTTAACATTAATAGGAGCATTGCACAAGTTACACAAGAAAAGTAGGCTTTTTATCTCGGTAGTGTAATCATTAAAAATAGCAGGAAGCATGAGTTGGGATTTCCAAAAAAAAAACAGGAGGTCAGAAATTCTTCGGTTTAGATTCCCAGCTCATTCACTGATTCATTGTGCCCTTCCTAAAGCAAATGACATGACTCACCTGACTAATTTTCATCATCTTGAAATGGTACAGTGCATGCCAGCTACACAGAGTTTACATTGGTAGAGAACTCTTGTTTATCAAGTTAATTTGGATTACTAATAAAAGAAGAAAGACATAAAGGACAAAGCAGACCAGTTTAACACCAATTTGGCATGAAATTAAAGACTAACCTATGCCCAGAAATAGCTGCATCAACCCAGATATGTATTGAATGTTGTCTAAAATAGGGCATGAACTGGCATGACTTAACTCAGATCTGAAATAGAATTAAAACAGACTCTGGCGATATTTTTACAAAAATATTTCTTCTAGTGTTGAAGCACTCAGGTTTTCAGAATGACTCATTCTACCTTCCCCCATTACTTCCAGCAGGCTCCCAAACACCCTTTCAATTAAACTACCTCCAGTTTCCTGGGTCCTTGTCTTAAATTTCTTCATTAGACTCCACTCCTGGTTCCCAGCTCTTTACCCAGCTTGCCCTTCTCATCTTGACCTGCATCATCTCCTTTTTCAAATATATTGTCTTTTTTAAAATTCTGTTTAAATTGGGTGGTTTCTTCCTTCATGCTGATTAGAGGTCAGCAAGGGAAGAAAGGATCTCTGAAAGATTAGCAACTGCTTTCAGTTTTCTGTTCAACCTCAACACAATTATAGGGAAAGTTTTTCAGCAGTGATGCAGTGGTGTTTTGGACTCAGTCCTACTATTTCTTTCTAATTGGCAGCTATGCAGTCTGGTCGTGCATGTGAGGGATTTATCTGCTAAGTAAGCATAGAATATTTTCAAACTTAAGTATTAAACGCTCACATGTCTCCAACATGTGCAAAATGCTGTTTTACAAAGTATCATAATTTGCCCAAATTGAAGCAGATTTTCCTAAGGATTTCAATGGCACATCTTTGATATTAAGGCCCCTTTCTATGAAATTCAGCCTCCTACTCAAAGGTAGGGATTGCCAGCCAGTGAGATGAGAATCCATTAGAAACCAGATACAGGGTTTACCCTGTTTCCCTTTCTCTTGACTTGGACTACACAAACAATAATCACAATGAAAACAATAAGGGACAAACCATAAGCTTAAGCTTAAAGTAAGAGGAAGCAATGGACTAATTTTCTCTAGAAGAATAAAGCTTCTTTCTTCCCTTTAAGCTCCCTTGTACTTCTACTTGATACAAGATGTTTTCACAGCCTTCAGAAAAATCAGACACCAGCTGACTAGTAGGATGATGCCATGTTATGTCAGTAGTACCCCAAACGTCCTTTCTTCACACATCCTGCAGTGTGACATCGCTACAACGCCCTCGCCAACACCCTCTGGGAAATTAACAGCCATTACCCTACTGCCGCTCAGTGAGGACCAGTGTTTCTCTACAAACTTCCAGATTACAATGCATTCTACAATAAACTTCTGTGAGGTGAATGGCCAGTAAAGAAGCACTGGCCAAACAAGTTTGTCCAGATAGAGTTCCAGAGCTTCTTCTTGACAGCAGAGTAAGCTTGTCCTGTTTTGTAGGAAGCAACCATTTGGTAAAGGATGGCTCAGTTACACAGGCAATGTGCATTAGCAGCTACAGATACCAGTATACTGTTGTTTGCCATTAATGCACAGAACTTTGCCTCTTTTGCTTAATTAGTTTTGACTGCATACTGAATCCAAGGAACTACTGGGCTAGAGGGGCATTTCTGAGAAGTGGCTGAGGATTTTTTTCATATTATCAAAACAGCATTCTTCAAAAAGTATGAATTATTTCATTATTCGGCATGGGATATTTCATTCCATATGATTAAAGTTTTACAAAGTTAACAGTAACTGGATCTTACAAAGTGAAATGTCAGCCAGCTTCAAGAGTCATAGGCATTACCAGCCTGGTTCATAACTGGTATGAACTAACCTTTCAGTTTCATTCCATCTGGATAGGTCTATAACATATCTAAATGATGTAAAAGAGCAACATGATTTTTTCCAAAAGCAGAAAATCCTACAGCTAATTGTTAAAATAAAAGCAGAAGTAGCTTAACTTGTTAGCCAACCTTGTTAGCCTTCACAAAGAACACTCATGAATGAACCTTGTTATTTTCAAAGAACTGAAGAAAGACTAATTATCCACCTCTAGGCATGGGAAATTCCCTGTGCTCCTACTATAAGATGTGTAGCATCAAATCACAGTGAAAATATTATAAACAGTCAGCTATGTTCATTCAAAGCACAGAGAATTAATCTACTGCAATTTGGCCTTGTGCATTGTTTCTTAGAAATTAATTCCGTGGGCTTGATTTTTTGGGTTTGATTTAATCATGTTTTACGCCCACTTTGCCATTCATTGTAGTAACACAAATGACTGTGGTAGGAAAAATTCACATGCTTTTACCTTCAGAGCTGCAAACTATTATAATAAACATTAAGAATGTAAATATTGTCACCAAAGAGTATGTCTTCATTGCACTGTTTACTCAAGTCAGGCCTTTAAAATCATTACACTGTTAAAATATATTCACATAATAAGTCTGTCTATTTACAGTAACTTCTAAGCCATCAAGATTTTTACCCATTTTCCAGAATCTTCAGTGCCTTACTAGCTGGACTGCTCTGGTACAGATAAACCACAAAACTAAAGGATTGTGGCTATATCAGTTCCTAGTGAGGAAGAAATCCAGTGTAGGACAATGATTTTTTCTTTGTTCAGATACCTGACTTTGTTTTGAAGATAAGGGGTTTTATTTTCTTCAAACACTAGTTGCAGTAGGCATCTAAGTCCATATCCTAAAACCTCCTCCTCTGTCCTAACTTATGCATTATTCTTAAAGTAAGCACAAAATTGCAAAAAACTGCAGAAAAAGCAGAATGGCAAGAACCAATTGCAGAATGGTGATAGCATGTGCATCTGATTAGCTGATGGTAGGATATATCCTAATCAATGTGTTTACCAATATGCTTGTCACTATTTGCATTCAGTGGAAGAATGCACTGGACCATTTATATGGGAACAGAAGCGAGAAATGATACTGTGAACTCAATACACTCTGCAGCATGCCTCTTATCATTGAAAACCCAGGAGAACAGAGTGCCTTTTCTGTCTCTTCCTTTGAACTGTAGTTGAAATCCATGCAGAAATACGATGATGTTGATGGGTTTTTGTACATACCAATTCATCTAAGACTGTTTTGGTTATAACAGTGGTTGGACTTAATGATCTTAAAGGTCTTTTCCAACCTAAACAATTCTGAGACTATGATCTTTGTCTGCCCTGATAAAATTTTTGAGTAAGGCTCCTTGTCCTTTCTTTTCCCCAAAATAATACATAGTTCAAGATTAAGAATTCTGTTACAAACTAAAGTACTGTATGAAATAGTACTGGGAACTTACCTGCAAATAAAAAAAGTATGCAAAAATCTTATTTGCAGTGAAAGCAATCTCAATTGTAATGGAAATCTGCATTGCCAGCATACTATTATCCTTTTCTCTAGAGTCAGCCTGGTCCTCATATAAAAGAATTACATATGTCCAAATGGTCTTTCATTTCAGGAGTTAATGATTGCCTATTACTCTTTAAATCTGGAATTTCCTAGCCAGCTGAAGAACCTGACTATGTGAAATACATGTCCCCTGTATACCACATACAACCTGGTAAAAACGTGGGTGCTACAGCTTATTGGACATGAGGGGAAAGAGCAACTCAAGAAACTGCTCTTGATTTTGTAATATGTTTTTTAACTTTCCAGTTGTTCTCTAAACTATTGGCAACTACTTCTTCTCATCTTCTTTTTCAGTAGAACTCAAGATGCACATTAGGCCCATGTCCAAGGTTTATTTGCAGCAAGTTATCCTTGAATCTTTGTTGGTTTTGTTTTGTTGGGGTTTTTTAATTGTTGCTGGATAAGGGTCCTTTTCACCAAATGTGTATCTGATTTGGCCCACAAAGAGAAGAAAGGAAAAAAAGTGTCACCCTGTAACACTTTGTATCATGCTGAGACTTAAATTAATATTTTATGTGCTTACTGTGCTTTCATTTCATCTCTTTTTTCTGTTCAGAAACAGTTGTATCCCGTGCTGCCAGTGTACAGAGCCTATAATATTTCATATTAATGCATTCTTACACAGAGATTGTGATGGTTATGGAGGTCCTTGCTGAGGGACTGAAGCTGTCAGATAAAAGGGATGTTTACCAGTTAGGGTTTCAAACAGCAGTGCCATGAGAATATATTAATCAGTTGGAGATCCTAGATTGGAAGAGGAAACAACTTTTCCCAGTATCGGGCAGAAGACTATTTTAGTCTAGAGGACAATTAGCAAACCACTGAATGGAGAGAGACAGTAAGCTGTAGAACAGATTCAGGGAGTTCTCTACAACAATTTCACTGACCACTGTGATTTTCCTCATATTTCAGTCATTTGTAAGACGACTCAAGCAAGAACAGGGAAAATACACAGTTGAACATTAGAAGGATCCTGAATTACAATGCTAAGGCTAGCTAAAAATAAATCTGATTCTTATCTTTTTGGCTGGAAGGCATCCTGTAAACTAAAAGATACAAGAGGCCAGACAGAGCAAATACAAAATTGTTTCTTCACTTAGCACAAGTGGGACTTAGCATGGACACTCCCTGGAACAGTGCTTTAATGCTAGTACTTGTGTGATACTCACAGAATTCAGGTGTAGATAAAAATATAGGCACTTAGTTCTTGCCAAGCATCTAATCCCAGCTTTGAGTAAGTTTAATAGTCACCAGTTAAACCATGCCTAGAGAAAATCGTTAATTGCATAGATAAATTTTCACCAGTTGGAATTTATATTGGATTCTACATGCACATACCCAATAGAATAAGGGTCCCAAGGGGAAAAAGGAGACAGAAGTTACAACTCCTGTCCTTAACCAAAGGAGCAGTCATATTATGCCATCTGCTATCCCCCATATTAATTAATACTTGCACAGGTTATATTGTGGTGATGCTGTAATTCTATCCATTTTATGCAGTGGCTCTGTTATCAGTTCTGTTTCTGTGTGTCTGTCCTTTGCTAATGTCATGGTCTCTGGCCATTTGGCTGTTTTTGAGACCTGCTCCATATGTCAGTTACCACTTCACTACCTCTGCTGCAGGAATTTCTTACAGTACAGCCCTTTTTGCCCCAGTCTAAAATCTGATACAAACTGTTCTGCCTCAAAAGCTGTCCAATGTGAATGGAGAAGTTGATGTACTTTATTTTCTTTTTCTGGCATTGAATGACTCCCTGCTTGATTCTTTCATTATCAAACTTTTAAAAAGTGTTTATCTGTAAACACAGTTTGCCACCCTGAATTATCTTTTTTTCCCATGCTCACCCTAAAGAACCATTAGAAGGTTGTGCAAGTCTCCAGCTAGCTCACAGCATGCCTGGACACAGCTGTCGCAGAAGTCTCTTTTTGCATTGTTTAAATGAAATAGCTGTACAGAAACTGAGAAAGTCATGTGAAAACGGGGACTTAAACTACTGTATGGCCCATCATGGAAAATGAGTAAGCAGACAGACGAAAATAGAAGTTGTCTTGAAGTGTGCAAGGCCACAGAATAGTATCACAGTGCACATGCTGCAATTGATGCTCACTCCACTAAATAGGTGGAATGGATATCAGATTACTTTAATTTATCTGCTTAGCTAGGCAGATAAGACTAGACTCAGAGGACCTCAAGAACATTTCCTAATATGACTTTTTCAGGAAGAGATTGCAAGGTATAAAAGTATAAGCCATGCTTCCTCTCCTATCCTATTTTTGGACATCAGTGGCCTTGTGTAACTCTTAACTTTTCCTCTCTCTGAGAAGAAATGGTTCAGAGTTTCATCATAGTAATTTTAGTTTTTTGTTGTCAGGAACAAACATGCCTTCCTGAATTTTTTTAAATGCCCACTGCAGACAAAGATCCAGGTGCAACTTGCACAAGCAGGTCTGTGTTAGCTCTAAATGAGCTAGTCTGGGTACTATAGCAGCAGCCTGTTATTGGGGACCTGTGGTTACACTGTGCTAAATAAGTGAATTAATGAACTAGTAACCTAGAAAATTAGCAGGCTACACTGCTGAATAAATGCAAGCCAACTAGTTAAAATTAGCTTAAATTTGTTAGGACAATCTATAGTTACTCAGGATCTACAGAGCTGAGAACTGTATCTGTGATCTTGGACCTTAAATTACACTCTGCCATGGAGTAATACATTACAGTCTCATTGGCCAGCAGACCACTGAGTCGATCTGAAATTCATGACCTGGAACCCCCAGCTATTTCTCAGCCTTACACTGAAATGAAATCCAGCCAGGCTTGACCTTCTCCACCACCTAGGTTTATGGGTGGAATAAGAATTGGGCATGAGGCCAGAAAGCAGCTATACTAAGCTGTGGTATGGTCTCTGATCTGGAGGAACTAAGGAACCAGAGCTTGGTTATACTGTGCAGCACAACACACTTCAGTTTAGACTGGACTTGAGAAAGTTTAGAATGTTTTAGATTAATAACGTGTTTGTTGAATACTGTGTGTATAAAAACCTGGGTTTTTTTCTAAATTTAATCACTGCTTAATCATGCTTCAACAGCAGACAGTAAAAGAGCATAAACACTTTAGATTTTTTCCCTGTTTTCCTTAGAGTGGTGTACCATTAATTTCCTGTTTCTTAAGAGTTCCTTTTGGGGGGTTTCTAGGCTTGACCTGTGGATAATCATTCCTCTTTGTATATAGCAACAATTCACCCCGTATATTTAAGCACTCAGACTTTAAACATCTCTATTTTTACTACACTCATCTTATAAGGAAGGTTTACTTTAATTAATGAGGTCATGGTACCCTAACTACCAACTTCCGTTTGCAATGTCCAAAGACTGCAAAAAGTCTATCTGAAAAGTATCCTGTTTGTTGTCATGATGCATTTATGTTTGTTTCCTAAGCAATACAACAAAGACATCTATTTATGAAGAGCAGATACTCAGTTAACCACAGACACAGTTTTTTAATCAAGTCGCATTTAATTAAATTGGAAAAACATCCTTTTGTAGGGCCAAAAGTGTGGAACCTAAACAGAGATATATGTCAAATTGCTCTCATTTGAATAAGTACTACAACTCGCAAGACAGTAATTTTAAAATGTCAAGAAACATTAGCACCAGCACATTTTAAAAGCCAGAATTTTTTAGTTAAGTTTTTAGAGTTTTCATGCTAAATAACTTATTTATCTCATAACTCATTTAACCTCCATCTTAATTTATTTTTCTGAAGTGGAAAATTATTTGTTTCTACTAAGTGCAAGCAATCTCATACGCTAAGCTAATTAAAATATCTACATGAAACATCCATAAAACTACTTCAATTGGTTTTTTACTCCTGTTTTAATTTTTAGTAGATTTCTATAAGTATTTTCTTAGCATATTTTCCAAGAAAATAAGGTTTGTATAAAGGGTTGGTCTCCCTCTGATATATTTTTAATTAATTGCGTGATTTCAAATGAAGCTGGCTGTGGGTTAGTCTGCCAATTATTAAGTCTCAAAGTTACTGTGAGGACACTAGAGATGGCCACTATTAATGTGTCTCTTGACAGCAAATGAAGGAGAACTGAGAAGCCTTCTACTTTATTTGGCAGAATTTGAATGAGTCAACCCATTCTCCTACTGTGGCCCAGGCAACAAGCTGGAAAAAGGCAAGCAGAGGGTGTACAAATGATGTACAAATGACTAGAATCATGTACAAATTACTAGATTTACAAGGTGGGGGGAAGGCATCTGAGATATAGAAGGGAGCTGAGGGTATTGGAAGGAAGTACAGGAAGGAAAGAGAAAGACTGGAAGAATATTTTGACAGCATCATGGTGGGAAGTTGTAAGGAACGCAGAATACAAATTTATCAAAAACCAAACTACATTGGTTTTACTATGCATGAAACACAGTAGTGGTTTCATAGGTCAGCATTCTTATTTTTAATGGAACCTATCTGCAGATAAATTATTTTCAGCTAATGAACATATTGTGATTTATATGTAAAAGAGGTTTTAAAAGGGACATTGAATCTTACGCCTTCGTTCTGTTTAAGAGATACAAGAAAAATTGAAAAGTTAAGATTTTAAGATAATACTTTTTCATTTGCACCAAGTTCAAGATCATCTCATTTACTCTCTCATGGACCAGCTGAACCACATTCTTCCCAACATCTAAATCTGTTCATATTTTTACCAGTGTGTACAAATATATCTGAAGTAAAATAAATAAAGATCTTTTGTGAGTATTCTTAGCTTCAAATGTACACCTGTCTCTATGTCAGTTATGTGAACCATCTAGACTTAAAGTGGAAAATCAGAATTTACCATCTTGTTCTTTAAAGCAAATCATGGATTTGTTAGACTGAGCTGCAGCTTTGCTTAAGGCTCATTGTTTCAGCTGCAGCCATGCAGTGACTCAAGCTGCCTGCTTGTTGAGTGTGTGTTTATTTGGCAAGCCTTGCTGAGAAAAACTGAGCATGCCTTTATCAATATGCTGTTATTGAGCATGGGGGGATTCAAACTACTTGCCCTTGTAATTTTTGCAGGTTTTTTTAAAGTTATGAAAAATTCTGAACCTAAATTCTTTTTACTTGGGTACAGCACTGCAAGCTGGTTACCTTGAGCTCCCTGGAGCTGCTCCAGATACCTGGAGTAAAACCCATCTAAAAATCTGTCTGCAGTGTGTTGTAGGGCATTTTTTCTCAGTATCAGATCAATGACAAATACTGTGTGTTGCTAGAGGATGCAGATGCTGTTCACACACTATGTAAATGTGTTTTGTAAAAATACACACTTAGGAAGGGTTTTTTAAGGGATCTCTTCTGAATGTATCTAAGGAAGTATGTGATTGAACAGCTCTGTAGAGGGATGCTTCAAAATGTGTTCAGAAGCTTTGGTGGTTTATTAGATTGTATGGTTGTCAGCAAGAGAGAAAGCACTGGAAATAAAATGTATTTGTAGAAGATTATTCACATTATAATTGCCACTCTATCCTTAACCGCATTTCTGTAATGGGAAAAGTAACAGCAAGAAAACGAGTGGAATTATTATTTGTAGACTTGCAGTGACTAACAGTGCCATGAAAACTTAATGGACCTATGAAAGAACACTCTGTCTACAGAGGAGTATGTTGTCCATAGGAGAGTCTCTGTAGAGAAACTGCCCACACAGGGCTACTGTGTGGTGTTACAGTGCAGCAGAGAGCACAGTGTTTCTGTGGAGGCTGTTTACCTAGCTCAGCTATCGTGATTTTCAAATGGGACTTTCATACTGCACTGGAGAGAGTTTTTCACACTTTCTCAGTTTCTAAAAGGCAGTTCCAGACCCTATTGTAAGGTGGTGTGGAGAGCCAAATCGCTGCTGATTAATGCCTTCTGTTCTGTGCCTGGAGAATTTTATGGATTACGGTGAATAAAAGGCTAATTTGTCTCCTAAAGCATATATTGATACAAATGTTATCACTTTTCTGCACTACCTAACTTGGGTTAATGGAGTGTTGCTTCAATGTATTGTGTTTCTGGCATGTTCTGACTGTGTCCATAATGTCTTTGTGTGGCCTGAACTTCCTATTCATTGCAAATCGGTGAACAGCAGTAAGCAGTTCAACAAACAGATATTTCTTAAGCTGTCAAACTCAAAGCCTGAATAACCTAAAGAGAAGTGCAATCAGACCTGCCAACTGTAAACAATAAACACTGTTCTAAAATGCAGAATGACTTACAAATAAAATAAAACTGAAAAGTTAAGTTGACCTGCAACTCAGCTGTAGTTTATGAAAACATTAATACACAAAAGAATGAAGGCAGCACCAGTGCCTGGTAACAACTCCTTGCTTTTCTGCTTTTTTCTCTTTTCCCTTTCTGCTGCTTTCATGCACAGTGCAACACACTACAAGCATACAAAAGGAAAAGGCTGCAGGGTTCCCTGAATTGTTCCAGTCTACTCTCTTCATGTTTGACTGCTAACTCCCATGCATAGAGATTAGAGGGAGACTGGAATAGATTTTAAGGTCTTACTAAGAAGCTGAAGCAGCAGCAGAGCACGAAGTAGGTGTTCATTGCTCCATGCAGAAGCCTGAAAAATGTACAGGTACTCTCCCTGTGACTTTGGCCCTTCCTTTTACCTTCTATCTGTAAGAAATTATTCTGAATTTTTTGGGTCTGCACACACTTATACCTGAATTTGAAAATATGTCGGTTTCTTAGTTAACTTTTCCTCCAGAATCTCCATTCTTTCAAACTGCTTTATCTGTTCCAGCAGAATCTGTTCCAGAATTACTTTGGACATAATGTTATGTGCTGCACATTTCCATTTAATTTTCTGTAGCAGCATTTACTGAGGCTAGACAGGAAAATGCCCAGGCTTTCCAACCTGGAGCACCAGACTGCAATGATAGACGGGTCATTTTTTTGTGTGTATGCGGTAGAAACAGATCCACCTCTGCTTCTATTTCTACAGAGCCATCAGTCCCAACTGTATCATTGTAGAATTTTTACCTGGACCCACACCCACAGGCAGCAGGCAAATCCTGGTCAACAACAGAAAAAAATCACAATTTATTAAGACGTTAATTAGATATTATTTTAAAGAAAGGTTTTTATTCTTGGGAAAAGCAGTATGATTGGCAGTGAACCAGTTATCAGGGAGCAGAAAATAAGGAGTTTATTAGTCAAGGCTGTCTGTCTTTCATAGCAATTCATCAAAACCATGCATGTGTTGGAAGCCCTAGAAAGATGAAAAGGTATCTTTTCAATCCTGGAAGAGGACACTGTCCTTTCAAGGATACAATGGTGCTTTTCAGAAGAGCAGTGACTGTGCAACATGTCCATCAATGGAAGGCTCCTTTCAGAGCAAATCCTGCTCTACCGCTTTAGGTAGCTATTCTCTAACATTCCCGATTGACTAAAATTATTGTTGCATAAAATATTTTTAAGTATTACTTCTTTAATATGAGTAAAAATCAGGGGAAAACCCAGATAAATTGCTTAAGCAACCACTTTCTGAATGGTGTCTGCTGAACCAGGCTCCTCCCTCGCCACAAGTTAAGAAGAAGAGGAAAGAAAACTCTGGACTTCAATATTGAGGGCTTGCTTGTCTGACTTACCCAAGCTCAAACTGTGACTGGCCAACGGGACTTCAGCCAAAAACACTTCACCTCTCATTCTCTCTCCCCTGTTTTTTCTATTCCACTTCAACACCCAGTTTCCACAGAAACAGAGTAGCACAAATAGCACAGGTTTTGGGTGCCTTTCTGCAGAAGTAAACGTAACAAAACAGTCTGCATATAACATCCCATTTTGGTGAAAATCTTTATTAGATTCAGAGGTTATCTGAATACTAAAAGTTATATTTAGACTTCCCTCTCTACTTTTTAAACCTTGTGTAGTAACTCCATGGATTGTATGACAAACTGGCAGAAATATGAATCTAATATTCCATTTTTTCACTTGGTTTAGGGCTTTTTCAGATTTCTTTCCTCCTTACTATTCATCAGGCAGCACTGGCAAGTGTCTAACAGAAGAAACAGAATCAGGCAAACCACTGTACCAGCCCATTATCCAGTTTTCACTGTGCCCCACAGCCAAGCTTAATGCTATCCCTAATGCTGCACTTATTTCATAGCTACAAAGTAATTTTGTACACTGAAAAATACAGTGAAGGTGGTTGTTCTCAGAACACGCTCCATGTTCCCAGCTAACCACCTAGCAGGCACCTGAGAGGATTCAGTGTTCTGCTCCTCATCCTTGCCTGCAAAGGACAGCTTATTTGTGTGCTCTTAGTGTGGATGCACTGGCCCAGTGAACGCTCAGATAAACAAGCTGCTGTGAAATTACATGTTTAATATTATCTGTTTCCTATTTGAAATCATGCATGTTTTTGGTACTGCTTCTACAGAGTAGCCTGAAGTCAGTTGTGCTCTTTTTGTCAAGCAGCCAGGAGGACCCAGGCCTTACTTTTGCCAGTGCTAATCAGTTTGAACAACTCCATATGTGATGATGAATGCCAGAGGTCTCCTTTATATATCTCAGTACCTTCAGACAGCAGGAAAGAGATGGGTGATAGAAAGGTGAAGGATTACTTGTATTCTGGATTTTATTGTCCACAAACTCCGTGCACAATCAGGCACATAAAGAAGGAGTACTACATTGTGGCTATAATCTAGAAATTTACCAAACTCAGGTACCAGGGTTTTCTGTATGGATGATGAGGAATGAGATTTTAAAGTCATTCACAGCTTTGAGTAAAAAATACCCCAGGTATTCCCATAATCCATTTCAGTTTCACATCTGTGAATTTTTTGATACAAATGCTGTGACTTCTAAACAGTTTTTAGTGGCCAGATCCAGTTGCACTGAGAAAAACAGGCATTTTACCAGGAGCTTAATAGGGTACAAAATTTCACAGCAATAACAGTGATCAAAGGCAGCTAAAATAATTCATGGAAAACCCAGTGTGAGCAGGCACAGGCAAGGCAGGCAGGCATGTAAAGAGCACACTCTGCTACCCCGCAGGCCAGCACTCGAGCAGTATGAGCTGAAAGAAGAGCACATTTTCTCCCTCCGCCTTTGTAGCCTTTGCTTTTCCTGCCGTGTGTGAGGCAGCAGCTTTGCTGCAGGAGAGGGTCCTGCCCAGCATCACTCCCCATCCTCTCTCTTTCGTGGCCTTCGTCGGCCCTGCGGGCAGCTCACACTTCAGCCTCTGTCCTGTCCCAGCTGTTCTCCTCCTCCTCTGCACAAATACACAGAAAGGTCTTTCACCCCTTAAAGGCCTTCTGAGATGATTGTGAATGGGGGCAGAAATATATAATTATTCCCCCACCTCAGATCCCTATTTCATATTGCACTTGCTTTTTACCGTCTTTGCAAAAATTGAATGCTGCCACTCAGACATTTGATCTGTGGGTGATTGCATCCTGTTTTGTCTACACTGCTGCAAAGCTTTACAACATCCCTGAATCAAATGTCTAATAAATGTCTTACCTTGAAATTAAGGTAAAACAAGAAAATATATTTCACAGTTACCTCCCAATCCTATGCTTAAGGTTGATCTTCTAGTCATATACATTCTTAATCTAAAGTCACCCTGTAGAGCACATTAATTTTTTTAGAGACGAACAGACTTGGTCAAAAAAAACCCTCTCTGCCTAAAATTCTCCTTGTCTGTCTAGGAAAGATGCTTTTCCACCTTTCTTCTATTGCCAACTAATTGACCAAAGGATTTAGAGATGAATTTGAAAAATAAGCAACTTTTCATTTAAAAAAAAAAATGGGTGAAGGGAAAAGTGGAAGAATCAACTTAAAGGTGATGGCCTATTAAAGTGCTATAAACTTTGATAATTTGGGCCCTCTGAAAACCCCTTTTTGTCATTATTTTGGAAATCTGTATGGTTCATTCTGGACTGTTTTCAAAATTCCTCAAAGAACCTTCTTGCTGAAATTGCCTTGTGAATTAAATTCTGTATTTTCAAAAAAATCCCATTTTCATAATATTCTATTTGTAAATTTTGCATGGTAATGAGTTATCACCCCCAGTTTTTGCTTCATGCAAGACCTCAAAATAAGCATGAAAAATGCAAACAACCTACATATGAAAAATACATTAGGCTTTTAATAGTTCTTTCATTTTAGTTCTCTGTGGTGCTATTAGTGACAGGTAAAAATCAGACTAGTTAAGTGCAGCTGGTGCAAAGGGGTGTAAAATTACAACTTATCTGCCTGATTGTCTGTGCCCCTGGGAGGCATAAAACTGAAGAAAAGTGAGAGCAGTTATTGCTGCTCTATTTTATTTGCTTTTTCTACGGACTGGGAACATCTCAACTTTGTACCTTAAGATTTTTGACGAGCATCTTTGGAGGAGACTGACTCAACATGCTTCTCACTTGCGTTCTCTTCCTAGCCAGATTTATGCTCCCATCTGCTGAGATGTGCTATCCTGATTTCCCCTCCTGGGGAGCCTGAGAATAGGAAGACATTACAAACTTATTACAGACCATAACTACGGTTGGTCATTTTTTTTTCCACAAAATCTCCATTAGGTTACATTAAACAAAGTTTCTATGGGAATGTACTGATACTCACATTGTAATAGAGATTAAAATAATATTTTAATGATACCACCCAATGGATATATTAGATCATTTATAATACAAGGACTTTTAATTGTTAAACCAACCAGAGGGGGAAAAAAATCAAGCTCAAGTTGCAGCCATATTATTATTTTCTTTTTATATTTTACACTATAATTCTGTATGTAAAAGGAGCCCTTGACTAATAGAAAGAGAAAGTGGTGATGGCTGCAAGCCCTTTGCCAGCTCACACTTGGAAACTGTTTTAAGGGTAGATCATAAGAGAAGGTGACTGAGCAAGCCATCTTCAGTGGTCTTTACTAATGGTCTCTACTTGCCAGAGTGGATCAGTTTTATCTCTGAAGCAGAACCAGCATTTCCCTCCTTCCAGCCCCTGAACCATAGGAAGGGTGTTCTCAAGAATTTTGCCTGTAGATTCTCAGACACAGGCAGACAGTTCTTTTATATGTCAGAGAATGCTTACTGGTATTGAGAAAGGAGTAATAAACTTTGCTGAATATATTAGAAGACTCGGGAAACACATAGGAATGATCTTATTAAGCTGTTTACCTTGTGGTAGCACCTGCAGGTCCTTCAAAATGCTAGTTCTTCAGTGTATGAGGTGCTTCATACCACTCCAAATTCTATCTGAGCTGATGGTAATGGATGATAGATGAACACATAGTCAATAGGGAGAACTAAGAGAAGGGTAATTATCATACCATGCAGAGTTGTAACATACAAGCTACTTAATTACTGACAAGGATTTTTTAGACAAGGATGTACTTAAATGTAGGAATTTGGAGGAGGAAAAATAAGTATTTTAGGGAAGCTCTCCTGCACAAAATAGAAGAAGCAAGAAGTTACATGACAAAAAAAAGCTAGACCGATGCATGGTAGAAGTCTTGCTGAAGGTTTCCCCCCAGCCAGATATTTTCAGCTAGGTGTTTTTGCCTGGGAGAGGTGAAGAAACAACTTTTAAACATACCACAGCCATAGTCATTGGCCAAATGACAGCAATGTTCAAATGACACATAGTTCTTTCCTGTGTTGCCCCTACCGCTCAGACAGCCTGATGTTGGGTGATAGTTCTAGCACTGGCTTCCTCCGTGACTCTACAGCCATCAGAAGTGCCATAATCTGCCTTGTCAATCACTAACCTCTATTGCTGTTTCCAGTCCACTGTTGACATCTCCTCAGAAGTGTACTAAACCCATTCCTGGGTTTAGTAGGATCTAGTAGGATCCTACTGGGATCTAGTAGGTTAATTAAATTCCAAGTGTGAAGGGTGGACGGGGTAAACTAAAGCTCTGTGGAAAAGACAGAAGATTTGATCCCTTAGTGCTTTATAAAAGAAATCTCTGTGAATCCATCTCTGCTCAGAACTAAGGAGAGCCGCATCTTTGCTCCTTCCTTTTTTCCTTGATGCGGTCTTTGATAAGCTACTCATTGAGCAATGTATGCATACCTGAGATTTTTAAAATCCAGAGCAAAGTACTCCACTGTGTTACTTTCTTATTCTACTCCAAGGGGGAAGGTAAGTACAAGAGATGAGAAAATAAGTTACTCATATACATATACCAGTTGTAACTCTCATCACATAAGAAGACTGTCAATACAATACAACTAGAGAATGAGAAGTATGAGACACTAAATACTGACATTAATAACCTGGCAAAGAGAAAGTCTCAGACAGGCTGAGATTAAGACATGACACACAGGGTCTTAAAAATAAGGACAAATCTACGTGTTGAAGTTAATGAAAATGCCTTCCTTGCAACAGTGCTTAAAATAGAAAAGAGGGTAGAAGATGACATTCTGACTATGTCAGAAAAGACTGACAGCACAGATTTGGCCTGATTTTTAAAGTGACTTGCATAGGTACAGTGTAGGTTTTCAAATGGTACTCGAACATTCACTCGTCCTGGGACTAAAGTTCAATTAGCACAATGTGTTTCAGATGCCGGGGAGGCTCAGGAAGGCCACTGTCTCGTGTACACGATTCCTTGCTTTTGCTATAGCCGTCTTTTGGAAATTAAAGTTTCTTTCTGCACAGTTACAGTCCTTCCGTAAATCATTGCCTACCTACTCTAGCCACTTCACAGGAAGCTTCAGCACGCCGGCGGTGACGGAAGCGTGGGCAGGAGCAGCCCCTCGACAGGTACCACCTCCTGCCCCGGCTCCGCACCCCCGCCCGGCGTCAGCGCGGCGGGGCCGGCCGGGGGTGGGCGCAGCCTGGGGCCGCCTCCGCACGCGCGGGGCTGGGG
>VZTE01000286.1:58383-81063 GCA_013397775.1 Eulacestoma nigropectus
GCCAGGCCCGCGGGCTCCGAGCGCCGCTGCTCTCCCCGCCCGCGCCCTCCGCGCTGCCCCCGCCGCAAGGGTTGGCCTTGGGCCGCTGCTGCTGCATCATCGCCTTCTCCTCCGTCGCCTTTTAATCCCACGTGCCTCGTTTCATGAGAAACCGGCTTCGTACCCTGCGCTGCCGTGCTCCGGCTCTGTTACTTAGTGCCCTGCAGCCCCCACCGCCCGCCGTGCCTGCTTGACAGGTACCGCGCCAGGAGTAATCGCTCGGCGTTTCTCGTTGCGGAGAATCAAGTCTGTTACTTGTAGTAGTAAACTTCAGTCTCTGTTAAAACATTGAAATTGCTGCGGAGTTGATGTTTATGCAGATTCTGGCTTTTATGGAAACACCTGTTAGGAAAACGACCGAGACAGTTGAGCAGCTGTCAAAAAGTAATAGGCGCCTCTCACTAGCAATCTGCACAAATGAGGCAGTGTGTGCCCCACTCACTTCAGCGTGCTCCTTCAAGCGATTATCTTGCAGAATTTATCCCAGATGATGGGTGCCGTTGGGCACAGGATAGTACTTTGTAGTATGTGAGTCACTCTTGTGCTGTGAGAATAGTCTATGTGTGGCAACTTCGGAGTGTTTGTGCCCAACATGGAATTCGTCTAACAGTTTGTATAATTCAATGACTAGGTATTACAGTTTTATTTGAGAAGCATGAGATTTCTCTTGTTACCACCTTTGGCAGGTGTCTCAGAGGATTTCACTGTGCTGAGTGCTGTTTTGTTCGCCACGTGAAGATATAAGCCATCTAAAAGCCTTTTCCACTTCAGTGCATTATAACCCAGCCTCTGTAAATTTTGGTATATGGGAGGAGAATTTGGAAACAGTGGTGAATTGCTTCACTTGGCCATGATTTTTTTTTCTGTCCCTCTTGAAAGAAGGATTTTATGAACTTTTATTTGAAGACAGACTAAAACTGGTGCTTTCAGCTTGAAGGTACATTGTTTTGCTGATTGTTCTGCTTTCTTCTGTGTGTGTCTTGCCACTCTTTAGGCCATAGGGTTGTCTTTATAAGTCTATTACTTTTATAAGTCTCTCCTTATTTCCCTTTTGTTCATTTATTTTTGTAGCATCCGTTTTCAGTTCTTCATTTGAGCAAAACATTTCAGGTGTTTCTAAAATAGTTGTTCCTGCCTCTTTACCCTAAGTTGGTGATCTCTTCAGTGGGAAGTCCAGGCCATGAAGTCAGCAGTGGCTAACACCTAACAATTAGTTACCAACCCAGCATATGCTGATTATCAAGTTAGTAGTGGGACTTCCTTTAAAAACATGCCCTTTAAAATTGGATAGATTATGCTGTTCAGTGACTGGAGAAATAATACAGGGTGATGTGTGTAGCTCTGAAGTACTGTTCCATGCCTAGATTAATTTTTCAGTAACAGCTGAATCCTATTAATTTAGAAATTTGGCTGTTGTGGACAAAACTGACTTGACATGGGAAATTTAATTTATTACCAGTTAACTTTTAACTACCAGTTGGCTAGTGATATACAAAGAAGACCACTACTTAAACACAGACTTGGGAAAAACTCCTTTCCTCCCCTTTTCTCCTTGGCCCCTCAGGTTATGCTCTGTCCCTTGGACAAGGCAGTGGTAGTGTGGGAAGCTGGGGTTGGTACATGGATGTTTCTTTCTTCTGCACCTGTGTGATCCTCTCCACGGGCCCCTCAGGGGTGTCCCTGTTGCAGCATGGGCAGCTTCACAAGCCACAGTCCCTTCAGGGGTGTCCCTGCTCCAGTGTGGAGAGTCTCCTTTGAAGAGTGCATCTCCAGCTGTGTCCTCAACAGTTGTCCCCTTCTCCATGCTTCCCTGTGCCTTTTTTAGCACTCCCACGTGTCTCCTCCTGCGCTTTCTTTTGCATTTGCTGCCACTGGCAGCTTTTCCCTTTCTCGAATAAACTGGAGCGGAGGCACCAAGCGCTCATCCGGTGAGTTGGAAGATGGCAGGCAGTGGGTTTGTGGAGCCAGCTGGAACTGGCCATGGCCCACACAGGGCAGTTTATGGCCTCCTCCCATGCAGCCCCTGCTACCAAAACCTGCACTTTATCCCCAGTACACTCATGTGCCAGTTGGGTGATGCTGGAAGAAAGGTCCTGTCCATGCTTAATTATAGGAACTGCAGTTTCCTTTTATACACTTAGAAATAAAAACAAAGTTCTCTCATGTAGCTTGCTAAATAGCAATAATGTGTTGTGTCACTAGGATGATAATACTTTTGCTATTGTATTACTTGTAACACAATTTGTATTGTAATTTGTATACTTTTGTAATTGTATTACATACTAATGTGTCCATCTCAGTAATTGTGTCTGCTCCTATGCAACTGCTGATACCTGGGTCAGGGGTGGCTGCTTTCTTCTAATGATTGTATTCATATATGTTTTCATAATCTTTTTTTTTTCTAAAACTTTCCTAAAGAGTTAAGTTTTCCTCTTTTTTTCAGATCTGAAGGCAGTGGTTCTGCTGACACTAGGGCAGCTCTGAGCCCTATTCCACTAGCGTGAGTAGTCATGTTCTTCTCGGAGATTGTTTCATTTCCCTGTTGTTTTGTTTGTCCCACTGATTCAATGATTTTGGTATCTCATCCCTCTTATCTTTTTGGGCTGACTTGCTGCCACCTTGAGTTCTGTGTGGCGTTGTGTGTGTTGGAAGAACGTAGAAAAGGAAGACATGAGATTTCAGGTTTGGGGGAACTCAACCATCCTCTCTCGGTCTTTGCAAGATGGAATCTTGATAAAGAAGGCAATAATTAAGAGTAGTCATGTTTAAGAGAAGGCTTGGAAACAAAAAGTTTCTTAGGCGCTAAACTGCTGTTGACAGCACAGCCTGTGTGTGCACAGGCCTGGAGGCAGGAGTGGTAAGGGTGATGATGGTGGTAAATGATCAGTGTTGTACTGAATCCTGCTCTGCTGTAGCCCAGCATGCATGCTGCCCTGGGTGGGTATTAAACCCTCATAATATCTTCCTTCTCTCTCCCCAAGTACATACTGTTTCTATGTGTTCAAAATGTTTACTTGATATTTAACTTAAAAGCAGAAAGTTTATGGTTTTCCTGAATAATTGCAGGGGGCAGAGTCCTGGAAATGAACTGACTATGTATTGATATTGCTCTTAGCAGACAGAAAATAAGCCTTTCTTCTTCTTTCTCAGGGCTTTCTATCCTACCCTGTGCCTTAAACATGGAAACTGTAGAAATGAATAGTGTATCCTTGAAACATCCTCGCTCTGAGGATGATGTGGCCAATGCAGACAAAATTAAAAGACAGAAGATCTTGGAGAAGTCTCAGGCAGGGAACAACTCTGGGCAGAGTACTGAAACCGTAACAGAACAACCTGAGGACACAAAAAATGAAATAATACCCAATGAGGAAAGTGAGGAGCAGGAGGAAGAGGAACTAGAGGACAGTGATGAAGATGGAGATCCAGAGAGCTTTGCCGACATGATGAAGCATGGACTGACAGAAAGTGATGTTGGCATAACTAAATTTGTTAGCTCTCATAAAGGGTTTTCTGGAATCTTAAAAGAGAGGTAACTTTTTGTCTTATTACATATGTTAATTCCTTGTGTAGCACAGCTGCAGTTCCCCATTTTCCTTTTTGGACTCTCAGATTACAGTTGAATTACATGTGGCTCCTAGAGAGGTTCATTACTTTTTTTACTGCTGAGACCCAAAGAAAGGTTTAATTTTCTGGATTGTGGGTTGTTCGGGGGTTTTTTTTGTTTTGCTTTTTAATTTATTTTCCTGTCAAGTGGAGCTCTGAAGAAGGAAGCTGTGTATGAGTAGAGATACATGATTACGCTGACCTTTGCTGTTTCCTTTGCTCTCTGGCAGCAGCACACATAAGACCTTATGCAGTACACCCACCTTTTTTACCTCTCCTCAGTGCTGATACAAGATGCACAGAAAAATGGCATCAAAACCATCCTTCTTTGGTTCTTTGCTTTGTTCTGGTTTTTTTGCCCTAATGTCTGTGAACAAGTATAGTTAGGCTTTAAATTATTGTCTGATCAGTTGTAATGTCATTTACATTACATAGAAGGGATTTTTAAAATTCAGGGTGTGGAATCCGTTATATATACATTATATATTTAATAAATAATAAATTATATATTTAAATTTAATTTGGCGTTTAGTAGCTTTTTAAAATGAAACATCTAGGTTTTTAAAATTAAAGAATATCTTTGAATAAAACAAAATGCAAATACAAAAGCTCACTGGAGTGAGAATCACTGTTTCCCTGACTTAGCAAAGCAGTTCAGGTTGCTTTGTTTACACACTGAAAAGTCTCTGTTTTTAAATACTGGCTTCATATATAGATAATTTTTCATAGTAAAATGATATGTACATATTATATATGTATTTAATCTTTATGTGCAGCATTACACAGTTAGTGGAATCCTTCTCTGGGAAACATAGTCTATGCTGAACCACGTTCTGGGAAATCTGCCAGTTTTGGTTGGCCAAAGGTAGCCGTGTGGTAGAAAACTCGTGGGTTTGTGGAGGTTTTTTGGATGCTAGTTTTTAACACCTATTATTAATTCATTCTTAGCTTTTTTTGTGGTACCATCACTAGCATGTCTAGACAGCTACAGATAATACAAGAGAGGACACATAACACTCCTCAGGAGGGAATGCTACAAATATGATGTATATCTGCACAGAGAGGTGGCAAAAGGGGGCCTGGGGGAGGTACAGTAGAAAGCTTCCCATGGTGAAGTTTTAATCATCTTTCAACATTGATAGAATAGGAATTGTTGGAGTTCTTTTTTCCACTTTGCTAGCAAATGCTGCTTAAAAATCATTTAACAGTTGCAAAACAAACCAACTGTCTTCTGTTATAGTTGGCCGGTTTTTATTATTAGACATGAGCAACTGGATTGAAAATGTCACTGTAAAATTCTTTCCTGCTGTCATAGAGTATGCAGAGTAACTTTATTCAAATGATGTTCTCTATAACTGAATATATGAACAAAGCTGAATTTGTCCTGCCTTCTGTGGAGTGGCTAAAATGCACTTTATTTTTTAGATTATTTGAAGTGACAGAGTTAATGCAGTAGTTAATGCATTGCATATTGTGGCAATTCAGTAGCGTCTTAATTGCCGGTAATGACTGGGATTGAGGATAAAAGCATTACTGATCTCTTCAAGCTAGTGAGAAAATTATTCAGAGTAACTATGGCAGGTGTTTGGTGATCTGCAAAGAAGTCTGCTGTGTTTAGATATGTGTTCTTGTGGTATCCTTCTTGGGGATGGGAATAGGTACAGCTTTCTCATGGTTAAGTTTTTTTTATGTGAATTCAGAATTCTTCAGTGAATTCTGATAACAAACAGCTTTTTAGGAAAGGACTTTATGTGATGTGGGATTTTTATTACAAATGTAATGCATGTTTCTTTCTATCAGATACTCAGACTTTGTTGTCCACGAAATAGGCAAAGATGGGCGTGTGAGCCATTTAGATGACTTTTCTGTTCCAGTGGATGATGAGGTAAATTTTGAGGTAAAGATTTGGTAATGGCTATCCTTCTTAATGCTCCTTAAGCAAGAACATTAAAAGACTGTAAGCTGCTCCATGAGGGTTATTGGATGTTTGTTTTTTCTCCCTGAATATATATTAGGACCCATCAGAAGAAACATTTACAGTTTTGTCAGACAAAGACAAGCAGCGTTTAGAGGAGCTCCAGCTTTATAAGAATAAGGAAACTAGTGTTGCCATAGAGGTAAAATTAATAAATTATATGAAGTGTGGGGTTGGGGCAGAGGGAGGATGAGGGAAGAAGGGAGTTAGTGGAAGGTACACGCTTTCTAATGCGTGTAGGGTGTAAGAGCAGTTTGAACTTGATGTGACAGATAACACCAAACTGTGTCCAGTTTAGGGTTTAATTCTGTAAAGTCTTACAGATGTACTTGAATTCATGCATGTGTAAGTTGTCATTTTGATTTTGGTGAGACTGTACACAGGAACTTAAATACAGGTTTTAATTCCTGTGGTGTTAAAATTATCTTGCAGTATTTTGGTTTCCTGTCTAGTATTGTTTTAAAGAATAAGAAGGTTTACATAAAACATCTATCCTGATGAAACACTACTTTCAAGGTCAGTGTTTAGTGATTTAATAGAAAAGAAGATAAATATCGTCTTCTGTAACAAGAAAGGTAAGAAACTACAAAGTGAAATTAAAACCTTGATATTTTTAAACATTTAAATATTCCACATATTCAAAGAATAATTGTTGAGCTAAATTTGGAACACAGAGATGAGTAGGATCAAATCCGGTAGTTTCAAATAAGCATTCACACATTGAATAATCTTATCTAGCTAATTTTTTTTTCCTTTAAGGCACCCTCCCCTTTTGTATTAATTTATTTATTTTCTACATGTATGTGTATTAACACAGGTAATTGAAGACACCAAAGAAAAAAGAACTGTCATCCATCAGGCTGTAAAGTCCTTGTTTCCGGGACTGGAGACTAAAACAGAAGATCGAGATGGAAAGAAATACATTATTGCTTATCATGCCGCTGGGAAAAAAGCATTGGCAAGTGAGTTTCAGTATCACAGCAGATGGGTAAAGTAAATGCTAAAATTATCCCCAAAGTAAGAATTGTTAATAAGTACTTCAAGTGAGTGTGCTTCCTAATGTAGTCTGGCTTCACTTTTTCCTTCTTGCAGCTGATGCTGTGCATCTAAAATGATTAGGACCACAAGAAATGTTTTAAATTTAAATTGCTACTTGTTTTTCTTTCCAAATAATTCATCCAGTACAACCATATTGGAAGAGAGAACATTATCTTCTACTTCAGTGGGAATAGGCAAAAGAGAGGCTTTATTTTCAGTATTTTTTTAATTTAACTTTCTTGATCTTAACTGTGTGTGTAAGTGTGCATTTAAGTAAGAGGCTGTAGAAATAAGAGGTTGTAGTTGGAACGTGTACATTACATTGATAGTTGGTGTAATCTTGATTGTCTTGAATATTCATGACAAAATTCTCAATGACTTGAATAGAGACAAGCATCTATTTGTTTTCTCAGAGTTATAGTGTCATATAAACATAGTTTATTTACCATGATCGTTACTTCTGCTTCCAAGGCTAATTATATTTGCAGAAAATGATCTTTATTCATTATAGATCACACTTACTCTTTTGGAATAGTCAAAGTAATGAAGGATTTTCAAAATTAAGTGTTATCCACTTTAATCTTGCAAAATACTGTTTTGGATACTGGGAATAAATTAACGTGTTTTACAACTTTGAATGTCGCTAAAAATTTGTTGCTACTGTAAGTTTAGAGGATTATCTGCATGCAGAATGGTGCACATTTAACAAAAGATACTAAGGTTTGGTTTAAATTGGTTGTATTCCTCTGTTATTTCAACCTCCTACAAGTGACGGTATGTAAAACTAACCCTTTAATTTTAAAGACAAAGGAGATGGAGGAAGGATAAGGAAATAGAGTAATTTAAAATGGGAAATAAAATAATTTCACCTTTAATTTAGTTGTTTGTTTAAGGCTTGTTGTGAGCAAATATGGGAATGTTGTATTTTTATTGGTATGTTTGCATGCTTTATGCATGGAGTATGTATACTTACAGCACAAAATTCTCCTCAGCCAGTTTTGTTCTCTGTTGGTTTGTAATGGTGTTTCCTCCACCTTTTCCTTCTGCTGCTTCTATTCTTTAACCATTGTTACAGTCAAGTGGATGTTGTTAAGCTGGTTTAAGGGATACTATATAAAAGAACGTAAGTATTTGAAATATGCTGAAAAGAATTTAGTGATGTGTCTCTAGGATTAAAACATTATGTGGAGCACCATCTTGTGATGCAGAGAAGCATCATCTATTTAAACTTGGATTCCCCAGCTGTGATGCTGCAGGCATCCTGTGCATGTTGGTGGAGTGTGTCAGTTTCTGTGAGTGTGTGCAAATGCTAATGGATGTAAGATTGAAGTTCTTTTTAGTCATATTTATCTTTCTTGTTTATATAGCCACAAACACGTCTTAGTCCTGAATGGGTTCCCCAGGCAAGAAACATTTCAGAAGTGTAGAATATTGGATTATTAGCTGAGATACCTGATTACTTTTGTTGATAACATAAAAGGTTACCAAACATACTTCTTAAAATTTAAAATCAGAAGCTGCTTTATGTCTATAGTCAGTTTACCCCCCAAATACTTAAAATACTGTCTTACTAAATTGTCAGTAAATTGTTGTTTCATCATTGTCCACAAATTAAGTTTGTTGCATCTTGGATTGAAGCTTTCCATATGTTCACTGTTTGCCTTTGCACGATTCCATTCCATAACTGTCTAAATTGGTGTCATCCACCACCTAGCTGTTGGATGCTCCCTGAAGCATAAACAATCCCATAACCATAAACCTGCATGTTCACTTCTAAAAACCCTTCAACAGTTTAAAAATTAAATGCTACTCTTTTGTACTCTTTATGCTCTGCATTGGGACAGAGGTCAGAACTGCAACAGGTAAGAGATGTTGACATTTCATACTAACAAAAATGAAATGCCAACCATTATGACCTCCTAAATAGCAACAGGACTGGCCAAACTAGTAACAATTTCTTAAAAATACCTATACATAAGTATTGCTTAAAATGCCCTGAAACAGCCAAGAATTAGGCTTGTTCTACCTCTTTTGTGCAGTGCAGTATAGGCAGTATTCATTTGGTGCAGAGAAAGTCTGCTAGTAATAAGTGATGTGGATTATCAATTTTGACAGTATATGTTGACAGCTATGGTAAATTTTCCATGGATTTCAGTTAGCCAAGCCTTTGCCCTTCAGCCTGTATTTCAGACACTACTATCTGTCTTCATACAACTTCAAAAGCATATATCACGCATCCTGCTATTAAAACAGAGCTTCCACCCCTCAAATTTCAGCAAAAGGTTTGGAAAAAAGGGCTTGGAAATACAATTTTATTGTCAAAAATGTAACATGACTCTGAAACACAGCAATAAGGACTGCAAATTGTCCCACTGGTCCATCTACCCAGTTGAATGCTTTGAGGTATTGAGTGAGGCATGATTGAGTATCAGGACTGTGGCTGCAGCCTCCACTGGATAGGCTCATGGCTGTGATGCCCAAGGCATGAGGGGCCCATTTGTCTGTATAGCACCTAAAGAATCCTTTTAGTGTAGGTCACATTAGGGCTTGCTTCTTCAAGTGTGTTGAAATGACCATGTGCAAGATGTATTAGTTAAATATAAAGAATGGTTCCAGCTGGAGAAGGTTCTCCTTGTGAATTGAGCTCTGTCTTAACTCTCTTCCCTTCTAATTGCCGAGATCTTCGTGGAGAGCGTTGCTCTTCCAGCTGAATGCAGTGTTTCATTGACTGAGTTTAAAAGCAGTGGTGGCTCAGAAGGGGAGACCAGCAGGAGCAGGAGGTCTCCAGTTCAGGTCCTATGAAACTCTGTGGGAAGGGGGCTGTGCTTAGAACCTGGTGGTGCAAGGCAAGTGGTGCAATAATTCTAAGTGACTAAAACCTCTACATGTAGTGTTGTATACTGTAGCATCCAAAATTATCTTTGCAGAAGTGTGTGCAGGAATGGCAGCTTCTCAAAACCAAGCAAGAATTAAACATACTTACTATCTGTGTGGGATATCTGGACTTTATAAAACTAATGTGGAAAAAAAAGAGCAGTATTTCCCAAGAACTTTCTTCCTGCATTGGTGTTTGTATATTGAAATAAGGCTGGCTTTTTCAGTTTTGCTGTTATGAAAGATGCTTATGCCCTTTTTTTACCAAACCTGGAATGTCTTCTTAGTGGCTAGCAAGAGATAAGGGACTTCTTATTTAAAACAAAACAAATTCTTAGTTTTGTTCTTAAAAACCAAGGAATTGATAAACCTCAGAATTGAAGGAACTTCACAATTGGTTGCTAAACCTGTATGGAATCAGTCCCCCTTCCCAATAATACCATTGACAGTGGATTATTGGAAAAGTAAAGTTTTACCTCTGAGGGTTTTTATGAGCAAAAAAAGCTTGACAAATCATTGTCAGTCTTCTTCCTTCTCCAGAAAATGTCAAATAGTAGCACAGAATTGTAAATCAGTTGTTAGTCTGTGGGATCTAAAGTTGTTTCAACCTCTGGCCTTTTCTAAGCATGGCACAATACCTGCCATGGATTGTATGTTAATGTCTCTCTTGTACCAGATTTCTCACTCCCATTGGATTTAAAAAAAGAATCATCTGAAAGCAATTTTTTTGAGTATGATTTTTTAGGGTTTTGTGGTGATACGATTCATTCTTTTCCATGACACACAGAAAAATTCCTACAGAAATAAAGAATATGTATGTACTATAAATAATAACGGTAGTCTTCCCACAAACAGGGCTCCCGTGGTCCTCAACTGTTAATTATAGAAGGAGCTAGAAGAAATGTGGTGTAGCTTCTATTGCTGGAAGTCAGTATAATGATAATGGTTTTTTTGAGAAATTTAATCAGGTGATACAGCAATTAAATTACTAGGGTATATTTTCAGATAATCTCATGGCAAAGGAACTGTCACTATTTCATTCAGGATCTTCTAGGTGACAGAACTGATTAAAGAGAAGATTACAGTCCAGTGGAAGGGGAGGTCTTTTTCAATGTGCTTTACAGCTTTTGCTGTCAGTAATTAACTCTTTCCTTTTCATTTCTTTAAAGCAGATGGAAATTACCAGAAATTGAATCTTGCATATTTAAAATAAATGTAGCTGAAATGGTAAATATATATTAAATTTTTTTAAAAGTGACACTTTAACCTTTTTGCTTTTAAAGATCCAAGAAAACACTCTTGGCCAAAATCTAGAGGAAGCTACTGCCATTTTGTACTCTACAAGGAGAACAAGGACACTATGGATGCCATTAATGTCCTATCCAAATTTTTAAGGTAAGGCTGTTGTTTCTGCCATTCTGGCTGGCATGCAGCCCTCCCCCTCCATGTTTCTTGTTGATATAAATGTTATGCTTCAGAATTATGTAAGAGCAACACAAGTGATTGCTATTCTCTAATTTGTAAGCAGTTTAAAATGAAAAGTTATTTTAGAACATCAAATTTAGAACTTAGAAGCTTTGTGACGATGTGAGAGTGGAACAAAATGGGCCTAAGAAATTTAGAAGACTACTGTTTCAATGGAAAAAGTCCACAATTGACATTGGCTGATCTGAGAAAGGCTTGGCAGCTCAAGGCCTCAATGTGTGTAACCTGAATTAAAAGCCATTTTTTCCCCAGTGTGTGAATATATGCAAGTATGTTATGAACCTGTCAGATATTGTTGTGATAATATGCTGATCAGTTCCTAAGCAGTTACAGTTGATAAACTGCTGTTCCGTGTATTAATTTCTCCATGGCAACACAGGCTTAGTTCCTTTCACCTCATCAAGTGCAGAAACAAAAAGATTTGCCAAGGCGTGACACAAACACAGTGAATTGCAGAGGAAGAGTAGTTTTAAAATTGGGTCATTTCAGTGATCCACTCGTAGGGGAACTTCCCCACTTCTCCCCTCTTTTTTCCCTTTGCCATTCTTGTCCAAAAAAAATAATTTGTAATTGAGACTGTAACCAGTGAACTACTTAGTATTGGTAATGAGAACAGATTGGCAAGAGCATAGTTAGGTGGAAAACTGTGTGTAATGGCAATCCTGCTACCCCCTGGTGCCCTTAACTGGAATAACTGGAAATACTCTCCTGTCTAACACAGGCTGTAAAGTACATAGTGGAAAGGAAAGGAAATTTTCCTCTCAAGGAAAGGAGTGGATGAAATTTTAAATTAACTTCTCATACTCTGTCATAACATGCAGGCATGGTATTCAAACGGACATGTTTGAAGTCAAGGAAGAAGTGGACATGAATTTTTTTTTGGTGAAGTTGGTGATGGCTGTGCATTTTTACATTGAGTGAATGTATATAAAGAAGTATTTCAAAGCTCATATTTTGAAAGTACTGTTGTGTTAAAAGTGAATTGTCTACATATAATTAAAACAGAAGTTTCCTTGTGTTTTTTGTACTCATGGATGAGATTAGAAAATGTCACACACATGTCAAATTGTAACCCAGTTCTGAGGAATGGAGGTATATTTTTCTATTTTTAATTTATAAGGTTAATAATTCTAGGTAATTATGCTGAAAATTATGTTTGATCTGTTGCTATTTTAATATACATAATATGAGTTACTGTTGCTTTTAAGAGTGAAGCCAAACATATTTTCCTACATGGGAACTAAAGATAAAAGGGCTATAACAGTTCAAGAGATCGCTGTTCTCAGGTGAGTAAAAGTACAATCTGTATTTGCACTTCTGCCGTGGTAGCATGGGTATCTCACTTAATACCTAAAAGACTCAGTGACACAAATGGCACATTCAGGTCCTGACCTTGTAAAGCACAGGTGTTAATGAAGATGCCACAATCCTTTTGTATTCTGTGGTGATTGCTGATATTTTCAGTCAGTGGTGCTCTCAGTCATAGGCTGGTTACGTGTACTTGGCTGCGGCAGTGGGACAGATTGCCTACCTGCTCTTAGGCTGCTTGGATCTCATGCAACAGCAGAAAAACAGAATGACATGGTGAAAATTATGTCCCACTTCCTTCCTGGCTTTGTTTCCCCCTTTCTACAGCTAGAATCTTATTTTCTTTCTCACTGAACTCTCTTAACAGCGCCAGAGAAGGCTAACACTGCCCTTGCTCATCTGTGAGTAGCCACAAGGGGCAAAAAAATGATGAGGAATTTTTCCTGCCTTAACCTACTCTCTTAAGTCACCTTCTAAGAGAAAATAAAATTTACTTTGTCATATTCTAAGACAATTATATGGTTTCTGGGCACTTTAATGTTAAATTCATAACTGAGAATGACCGACGTCTCCCAGTGATGTATTACGATATCATTTTAGGTAGCTGGAATATCCTGTCTGCACTTCTTTTTACAACTTTTTGAAAACCACATTCCTTGAGTGAGGAATTCACAGGTTGAAAGCCAGAAGCTTGATCAAATCCTTATTAAAAGGAGGGCATCCACTACTGAATTGTTCGTATATTTCCTCCCAGCATTTTGTATGTGCACGTGTTAGCACATATAAAAGGAAGTACTGATTTGTGAATTGTGAGAAGCCCCAGATTCTTGTTGCTAAAAAGCAGCTTTGCACAGTGGTGACAGTTAACCAAATGTGTAGTGTAACTGTCTCAGGTGCTGTTCCATTTACTTTTTAATATCATCACATTCAGTGTTGTGTCCAAGAGCTCCAGAGTGCTGTAAGTGTTGGTTGTGTAGTGTCTGCTCAGTGGTGCCACAGCACCTGACTCTCCTGCACAGGAGAGGGGACATTGCCAATTGCCAGCCTGTTCTGAGCTGAGAATGCTGGCCATGTGGTTCATAAACTTCACTATCCTGGTAAAATTTTAGCAGAAGTGTCCAAGAGCAGCTTGGTGATGCAAAGAACAGGGTATGCTTCCAAAAATACTAGCAAGAAAAATGGCAGGTATCAGTGACAGATTGGATTCCATGTTCCTTCATCTGCACTAAGCATATACAGTAGCTAATTTTACTTAACTCTGTGTTTTTGACTGTGCTAACTGGGGTGTATTCATTAAGTAGTTACTCAAATAATGCAGAGTTCAGCTTGTGGGGTACAGTATACATCAATATTGCAATGTAATTTATTTGGAATGTGTGTTTTAACATAGATGTGAAAAGACAGTGCTAACAGTCTGTCACAGTATACATTTTCTTTTGTATGAGTACCCTTTAGAATTATGTTATTTTCTTTTAGCTGTTTCATTAAAATACTTCGAAAAGGCAACAGTAGAAAATTGGGGAAACTGGACTCACTGGTTTTTGTTTTGTAATGCCAGCATTTCTATATTTATTTGCTTTTCTAAGCATAGGTTGGTCACTGTTGTCTGTTTCTTTTTAGAATCACTGCACAAAGACTTGCTCATTTGAATAAATGTTTGATGAACTTTAAATTAGGAAATTTCAGTTACAAGAACCATCCACTGAAACTGGGAGAACTGCAAGGGAACCATTTCACTGTTGTTCTCAGGTAGTATGTTAGTGTGTGTTCTGATGGTTCTGTTAGAATTTTTTTTTCTTTAAATAGGTAAGCAATATCAGTGCAACTTGTGTTACAAAAAAGAAGTCCTGTTGGCAGGAGACTGTTGAATTTGATGCATGCTATATAATATAGATGTTGAGCTTTAATATAATAGCACAAAATAGCATAAACCCTTAATCTGTCTATAACTTTTTTTTTTTATGCTAGAAACATAACAGGAACTGATGACCAGATAGAGCAAGCAATGCATTCACTCAGGGAAATTGGATTCATTAATTACTATGGAATGCAAAGATTTGGAACCACAGCTGTTCCTACTTATCAAATTGGCAGGTATGTGTTGCTTTCATCCTCCCTGCACCCCCTTTTTTTAAAAAAAATTTATTCTTATCACCATGTAACTTAATGTATTTTTGGGAACATTTTTCTAGCATATTGCATGTACCAGTTTTAATTTTAGATTCAAGAGAGATCTTGTTTCTGAACTTGCTTCAGCAGTTATCTTGCATAATAGCACTACTTTTAATACTGTGTAAGTCTAAACACTAATTTTTTTTTTTTTTTTGTAAGTTGGCTAAAATGTATTTAGAATGTATTCCCTTTAAAATGTATTTAGTCAGTTCTTAATACCCTTTCCTGTTTGAATCCTAGAGCTATTCTACAGAACAACTGGAATGAAGTAATGGATTTGATATTAAAACCACGACCAGGAGGTGAGAACTGAAAAACGATACATCGTGTTTCTGCCTCTATGTTTAGGAAAACCTTGAGCCAGTTTAGCAATGGAGAAGCAATCTTCAGACTCTCCCTTTTTGCCTCACTTTCCTTGCTGTGCAATGTCTTGCAGTGGGGCTGAAAAGGGACCTGAATGCTTACAGTGTCTGCTCAAGCTCCATGTGAAGCCTTCCAGCCTCAAGTGTTCTGTGATTCTGTTCATCTGTAATTACCATGACTGAAACTTTAATTTTTCAACTGTTTTAACAAAAGGTGAGATGGATGCTTTTTTTGGTGTGTAGTTAATACATTTTTATTTTACATCCTTGTTCTAGCTGAAAAAGGATACTTAGTCAAATGCAGAGAAGAATGGGCAAAGACTAAAGATCCAGCAGCAGCCCTCAAGAAACTACCTGTAAAAAGGTGCGTGGAAGGACAGCTTCTACGTGGACTCTTAAAGTTTGGAATGAAGAACATAATCTCTGCATTTGGCATAGTGAGTGTAAAAGTGCTGGGCGGTATTTACTTGAATAAACCTTCTTTTGATGGTATCAGGATGAATTTAAAGTAGACTCATAGATGCTTGATGAGTAGAAGGTTAAGTTTAAAAAATCTTCACATTTATCCTGTCTTTTTGCTGGAAGCACTGCTGCATAGTAACTGATGACATCTCTAATTAATATATGCATAATGAGCTTTCCAATTTATACAACAATCTCCCTGGTATGTGGGAAGCAATACAGTTATACTTAGTAACTATGTATAATACAGATCTGAGAATTGTGCAAATGTTCCGTTTTGGTGTTTTTGTGTTGCTTTAACAGTATAAATCAAACTGATGCTGGGCTAATGAATCAGCCTGGTATAGAGGTGATGGATTCACTTGTCATTTTCAAGTGCTGTAATCAAGATCAAGTCTTTGGAGAAAATACCTCATCACCAGCAAAGTACTGGGCCCATTGTAGGAGCTGGGGGATAATTTCTTGTTTATGAAGAAGATAATTAGAATAACACTGTGCTTTCACAGCTGCAGAGTTTACTTAAGATTTCAGGAGGTTGAGTATGAATTCAGTGTTTTGTAACACACCCATGTGTTTGAGCTGTAGAATTAAAAAAATGTGGGGTTTTTTTGGTAAATTTAAACACAGTTCTTTTTTGTGTATATTTCAAATGTATAAAAGCATTATTTCTTCATATATCCTTTTCCCAAACAATGAACATAAATCAAATCTGTATACCAAGAATTGTGTAAGTCTTGTTGCTGGATAAGGTAACACTTGAAATATACACCTTTTTGGTTACGATTGTGAGAAAAAACAAAAAAAAATGCCTTTCTAGTGTTTTATTTTTTTTCTTTACCTCTAGATACCAAGAAATAATCGTTTAATGTATATTCATAGCTACCAGAGTTATGTGTGGAATAATATGGTGAGCAAGAGAATAGAAGAATATGGACTTAGAGCTGTACCCGGAGATCTCATACTTAAAGGAGGTAAAATTAGACAAAGCCAGTGATGCTGTGTAGTTCAGATTCCTAGGAAAACAAGGCACATAGCTGTTTGTCTGATACTGCTTACATAGTTTCTTTTCTCTCACCCATTTTGGCCCAGTGATATCTGAATCCATTGGTCTATTTTAGACAAGTTGTGCAAGGAATTGGAAGTTAGGTATTACACTTCCATGAGCTGTTTGTTTGTTTTTTCAAATAACTGGGTAGAGAAGAGAGACTATGGAGAACTGATTGTTCTCAAAAATTACCTCAAACCTAGTTTGAGCTATGAAGAACTGTGGAAGGATGTTACGAAGTTTTAACCACAGAAGTTTTTGATTGCATTAGTATCTTGTAAAGCAGAAGCTCCACTCAGTTAAAACTTTCTTCACTTGGATTTGCTCTGGCATTTCCTACAGTATTTCTCCTTTATGTATGCCTGATGCATGTAAGGGGGCTGTTCCTGTAGCAGTCCTTACTTCATGTAGCTTTAAGTCACTGGAAGCCAGGCTGTGATTCTGCCAGTAACTGTGACAGCCTTGGAGGCTGTTAACTTCTTTTCTTGGAAATGCTGTCTATTAAGTGGAGATAAAACACGGTAGTTATCCCTCTCAGAGTAAGCTTATTTCAATCAAAGTCTTTGTTTTAAATTCAGCTGAAGTTAACTGTCACAGACATCCATACTGGTAACTTCATTGTTCTGTCCTGACTGTAGCCACAGCTGTTCACATTGAAGAAGGAGATGTTAATAGCTACACTATCCATGATGTAGTGATGCCATTGCCTGGATTTGATGTTATTTATCCAAAGCATAAAAGTAAGTTTGACTCTTAACAGACATATTTACTCTGAAAATGTAAGTCTGCTTTAAGATTGTTCTTTAAAGGAAGATTATTGGATCTACTCAACCTTGGTGACTTCTAAAGCAATGCATTACTTCAGATCTCTGATACATTAATGTCAGCCTTTTGTTGCTGCCAGGGCGCTCTGTTCAGTCTCCTTCCCACTGGGAATCCCAGATGACTGTCAGCAGAGCAGAGTTTCTCACTAGCCTATACCACTGCAAGGAGTTAATCAGGTACAGGATTTTGTCCTTGATGAATTTCATGAGGTTCCTCTTGGCCCATTCCTGTAGTGTGCCTCGGTCCCTCTGAATGGCAGTTCTGTCCTTGCATGTATTGAATGCCACCCCAGTTTGGTTTAGCCCACAGATTGGTTGGGGTAAATTCCAGTTCTTCTCCACTATTTCACAGGACACATCCCAGTTCCTTGAGGAACTCTGCTTCTAGGTAGAGCTCAACCCAGTAGTGACTATACGTTGAGATGGTGAGCCAGACAGCTGTTACCCACTTATCAGTCTACTCACTGTCATGTTCTAACCTCGGACACAAAGATGCTGTGGAAATATGTTGACAGCCTTTCTAAAGGCAAGGCAGGCAACAGTCCCTGCTCTCCCCTCATCCACAGGTGTAATAATTTCATCATAGAAGACAGTAAGGTTGGTGGGTTTTTTGCTTTTTCTCTTCCTTTTTCTCCCCTTTATTAAAACCACAGTCATTGTATGCCCAAAGAGGATTAGCTCCATTATTTTTCCCAGGGACCAGAGTGAGCCTGGCTGGTCTATAATTCCCTAATTATCTTTCCTGCTCTTTCTGAAGTTGGGTGCAACACTTGGTTTTCTGCAGTTGTCTGGGCATCCCTAGATCTGCACAATCTTTCAGAGATGATAGAGAAAAACTTCACCATGATGTGAGCCAGCTCTTTCAGCCCGTATCTTTTCCCACTACTGGTCGTCCTTCTCTTTCTTGAACCTTGCCTCTAAGAAGAGAGGTCTGGGGCACCTGGCTGGTTAAGGCTGAGGCAGAAGAGGCACTGAGACCATCACCCTTATGTCTGTCACTAGACCAGCTGCCCTGTTTAGCACCAGGCCAATGCTTTCCTTGTATTCTTTCATTCCTTATGTTGCAGCTTAGCTCTTGTTGGTGTTGACGTCTGTTGCTGCTTTCAACTGTAGCTGAGCTTTGGCTTTCCTAGCACCATCTCTGTGTGCCTGGACAATGCTGGTATAGTCCCTCTTTGTAGCTGGCCCTAGCTTTCACCTGCTCTATATGTCCTTATATATGAGGTTAGTCATGAGTTCCCTGCATGTTTTCCTCAATATTGGATTGAACTGTTCATGTACTTGGTTGTCAAATTGTCAACTCATTTCTCGCTGCTGCTTTTCAATGAGAGAGTAATGGGTAGTCTAGCCCTTTATTTTTAATTCTTCTGTTCCATATACCTGAGATTAGTCCTGTGAAGTCTAGAAAATTGGAAAGCATATATGAGATGGCAATTAAATGTCAATAAAGCCATTGTCAAAGTATATTGTAAATTTTGTTTTCAGCTGAAATTTGATTTGATGCTTTCTTTGTTACTGCCTCTACTAATCAGGGTGTAGAAGCAAACAGGTAATAAGATTTGTAGTAATTTTAAACTTCTGTGTAGCATTTATCCCATATATGCTGTAAACAACTAAATGTAAGGGAGGGGAACAAGTCATGAAAACAGGCTGTTTAAATTGGCCACACTACATTCTCTCCTATTAAATATTTTCCTCTCTTGCAGTTGGTGAGGCCTACAAGGAGATGCTGGTAGCTGACAATCTTGATATCAACAACATGAGGCATAAAATCAGAGATTACTCACTTTCTGGAGCATACAGAAAGATTATCATTCGGCCTCAGAATGTCGATTGGTGAGTGGGAGCATAAAGGAAGTTACACTTGAATTGACAGCATAGAGTTTATTTAAGTACAAAACAAAATGAGACTGATCCATGGGACATCCACGCAGACTGAAACATAGTTATAGAGGAATCTCTCTGCACTTCTCTCATGTTTTTAATGCAGTTGAAGTGGAACTATACCCTTATTTCTTCCTTGGTTCTCTGGTTCTGTGGTGGAGGAGTATCAAGACATCTATCTAGTTGTTCACTCCTTGCAAGGGCTTGCCTGAACACTTCATAGATAATTACTTATGTTGAAACAGTGATAGATAATATTCAAAACGGGATTTCTGTAGTCTTGCTATGAGAAAGTTGGTCTCCAATTACCTGTCAATCAGAAAAATTTGTATCACTTAATCCTACTAAATCACTGTTGTTAGAGATACAACCTAGTTTTCATATGGCAACTGAATAAATATCTTTTATACAGGGATCTGTACAAACGCACAGAAAGACTTGATCACTGATACATAGAATAAAATATAGAGGGTTTAGGAGGGAGCCCAAAAATACGAATATTTATACACTTGAAACATTGGCACTAATTAATATTAAGCTTATCTACTTCCAATTTGGTTTTTCAGCCTCCTGGTTACATATGGGATTTCTGTTAAATGAACGGCAGAAACCATAGAATGTGTTTAAGCCCATTCAAAGTTTAGATGACTGTTTTGAAAGGCTTTGCTCCTGCTAGGTACTCTTAATTCCCTTAATTTCATGAACTATACTTCTTGTATAGTTGGAAATTCTGTCAGCCCACAAGGGCAAGCCAGATGAGTTATGCAAAGAAACTTCTCACTAACTTACAATTGTTTTTTATTAATCTTCATAAAGCCAAGGCAAGCCTTCTACATAAAGCTTTACCTGTTATTTTGCCATAAATGCCACATAACTTTTTTATTACAAAATCAATTCAATTTCAGTTGTAAATGCCAAATTGGAATAATAATAAAAAATAATATTATAAAAAATACCCATTTATACAAAATGTTAACCTAAATAATTTAAAATTATAATAATAAATTTTATGTATATTATAAAGGGAAGTTGTTGCATATGATGATCCTAAAATCCCATTATTTACTACGGATTTGGATAAACTGGAAGGAAAACCATTACCAGTTCTCCCTACAGGTAAGTCGATTTTTCTCCTGGTTTGCTAAATGGAAGTTTGATATGGCTGTTGCTTTCAACTGCTACATATTGAAAGCTCCTTTAAGGAAGAGCTTTCATTTAACTATAGACTGTTAAGCAATGGTAACAACAACCTCCAAAGCCAGGTATCTAAATAAGGATCCTTATTTCTCAACGGTGCAAGCCATTCCTCCAGCATCTGTATTGACTGTTATATTTTCCTATAGGCATCTGTAAAATCAAGTAAATGCTTAGCAGTAAATGTCTGCAACTAACAAAGGTGGAATTAAATCACAAATTGTGTATATATTGAGCTTGTATTATTGGTGCTAAACACAGGAGATGACTCAAATACTTAACTCTGGTCACAAGGTGTTTTGACACAGCTTTCCAGAAAAGTGAAGACAGGCTAGGAATTCAGTCTGAAAGAACAAATGTTTGCTTTTAAAAGAAGAAAACTCTCAAACCGCCACTTTGTGCTGAGAGAAAATGTTAAAAAGTTGTTTCGTGAAATTTTTCACTGTGGATTATAAATGGGAGTGTGATGGTGGCTGTTGTTTTCCTTTATGGGCTGGGGAAGTTGGTTGTGGAAGCTGTTAGTCCAGTTTAGATGGCATCCAGAATAAGCATTATATATGCCCATAACCACTTGTTCTTGCTTTTTGTCTCTTACACCTTCTCATAGATGGTAAATTCAGGGCACTAAAGATGGAGTTCTCCCTTCCCCCATCCACTTATGCTACCATGGCAATTCGAGAAGTTTTGAAAATGGACACAAGCATAAAAAACCAGACACAACTGAATACAACCTGGTTGCGCTGAATGAACTGCAAATTACTTAATTTTAACAAAGTGTTTTCTTATTTACATGTTCTGTACAAATCTTTAAAGAGTCACAGTAAAGAGATTTGTATTTTTTAAAGTTTTTTTAGTGCTAGCATTTAACTTCAGTAGTCCTTTGCAAAATGGTGGCTGTAATATAATATAGATATTAGTGACTGATGCTTTTTACTGAATGAGTAAGTTGCTTGAGCTGTAACATGGGTGCATCTTTAGAATTGAGCTTATAATGACATCAGACGTGGAAGAATGTTTAGCTTGCTTTCTTTGGGCAAGCACTGAATGTTTTCACGAGTTCAACACACCTTGAAGTCTTTTCAAATACAAGGAATTACACGGAGAAAGATGAATTACAACTCAATCAAGATACTGAAGAACATATGTATTGCAGGAGTTTTGCTGGTAGCATTTGCACTGATGCGGTAGCAGATTCTGTTAGCAAGGCTTTTGTGTGCTGTTGTTGAGGTTTCTTTTTGTTTTCTTTTTCTCTCAAAGAATTTTTCCCCATACAAGCTGCCAAAGAGACAAAAGACCTGGCCACAGGGGGAGGGGTCTAGCTGGCCAGCCTCTTTCACCTGAGGTCTTCTCGTGTGGGGCAGAGAGGTCGCGAGATTTGAACTGGATAAAAGGGTTTGGGTGGGGTCCCTCGCTCTCTTGTCCTGCCGGCATTCGAGGGGGAGAGGAGCTGCTGTCGTTGTGGAGAGAGTTTGCCACTACTACAGACTTCTGCCTTTTCTGCTGCCTTCCTTCTACCCATCTGCTCGAGTGCTTCAGGGGACCCCGGGATCCCAAGCCCGCTTTTCCCTGCCCTGCTGGGAGCCGGGCCACGACTGCCGTTCCTTTGCCGCTGCTCCGAGCCTTCACTGCAGTGTAGCCCTGCACCCCCCGCCTGCCGAGACCTCCCGGGGCTCCCGCTGCAGCTCCGGAGTTTGATACATCTCGCCTACCACCCGGGATTCTGTGTGTTCGTCCCTGCTGTTCCGGGATCGGCTGCCCCTGGGGTTTGTGAGGCGAGCTTCTCGTCCGCCATTCCCGCGTGCTCCCCGAGCTCGCTCCGGAGCGCCCCCTGCAGCCGCGAGGGAACCATCGCACCCTCCCCAAACAGCCGAGGGAAGGCGGGCACTGAGTTCCTGGTTCTGTTTGTTATTACTGCCGTGGTTAGTGTTGTTTGTTTGCCTCTCTCTCTCTCTCTATATATATATATTAGTAAAGAACTGTTATTCCTATTCCCTATATCTGTGCCTGAGAGCCCCTTAATTTCAAAAATTATAAACATTTGGAGGGAAGGGGGTTGCATTTTCCATTCCAAGGGAGGCTCCTGCCTTCCTTAACAGACACCTGTCTTTCAAACCAAGACAGCTGTAAAGCTGTACAGCTCTTTTAAATAGTTCGACTTTTCACTGAGAAAATACTTGTATTTTCCTGCTACTACCCGTACCAAAGAAGAGGTACTAAAAATAAATTAACCTGAAACTCTGCGCGTGTACCAGTACGTGCTTCCTTTGCGCCTCTCCACTGCTGGGGGAAAAAAAAGTACTGTGGATGTGCTCGACACGACCTGGCACTACTAAAGTCATGGCGCCAGCCACGGCGGCTGCGTGCGGAGGGGGCGGGGAGGCCGTGAGGGGCCTCGGCACGGCCCTGTCCCTCGGA
>VZTE01000287.1:0-18891 GCA_013397775.1 Eulacestoma nigropectus
TTGGACTAGATGACCTTCACCGGTCCCTTCTAACCTCAGCCAGTCTTGGGTCCTACTTTGTTTTCATGTGAAAAGCACCCAGCACGGACATTAACATGGGGGAGCCCATCTGATGCCTTGGAGTTTAGCAGAGGAGCAAACCCTGACAGGGAACAGCTGTTCTGCCTGCAGCCTCTTTGCATTGTACCTGCAGAAGGTCCTCGGCAGAGCCTCGCCTGTCCACATCCACCTGCAGGCAGCAGCCCAGAAAGTGGCACAAGCCAGAGTGCAGGCTGAGCTTGTGCAGATCTGGTGTCCCTTGCGTGCCTATCAGATATTCAGCCTGAAGAAAAAGGAAACACGAGACTCTACCTGATTCTTCCATATCCTTACCTGCTCACCTAGACCCCATATTTTAAGCTCCGGTCTGCAATGGCAATTTCTGGCCTAGCAGACGGTTAGAGATGAGCCTTCTCTACCAAAAGAGAAAAGGCCGCAGTGCGGCCCCAGCTATTCCAACATCCAACAGGTCTTGCCTTGAAAGCTTTTGTGGGCCCCAGGGACATTTTTAGAAGTGGGTCTGGGTGGAACCGGTTCAAGCTGTGGGAATGGGATTTTGGCTAATGGAGACAGACAGACACTGCTACCTGAGCGTACTTGCACCTTACCCTGGCACTGGTTTCCCGAATATAAGGAGGCTCTCCTTTCGCCATTTCTATTCCCACGATGCCGAGGGACCAGGTGTCCACTTTGGGGCCGTATGGCTCTCTCCGCACAACCTCGGGTGCCATCCAGCAAATGGTCCCGACCATCGACTTCCGTTTACTCTGCTCAGGGGTGAGCAGAGCACAGAGGCCAAAATCAGCTGAGGAGGAAAACAAACACTGCTTCAAGTAGGAAACCGAGGAAAAGAGTTCCTCACTCTAAGTCTCAGAATGCTGTGCTGAATCTAGCTGGAAAAGCGGCTGTGCTCTCTTTCCTCAGGGCTGCAGCCAAGGAAATTGGGAATTGTCCACTTAACAAATGCCCCAGGACTCACGCCATGGCTTTTCCCCCTTCATCTGAAGGTTTCCACTGTAACTCCCTCTCTGGGGAAGTTTACACTGTAACTCCCTCCCTCTGGAAGGAACACACCCAAACCAAAGCTACTCTTGATACCTTGCTCCTCTCTAGACCTCTCAGCACCTCGCAGCTGTGCCCTGAGCTCGCAGGAGTGCTCCATCCACTCTCACGAGCACCACTGCTGCCCACCTGGCAGCCACTCAAAAGCAGCCCCACAGCGCCTCCCAGAGCGCTGCGCCTGACCAAGAATACCCACCCAACTTGACAGAGCCATCGCGGGCCAGAAGGATGTTGTCGCTTTTGATGTCTCTGTGGATCACCTGGTTGGCATGAAGGAAAGCCAGTCCTTGCAGGCACTGAGAGAGAAAAAAGAAACAAGAGGCCAAAAGTTAGCCCGATCTGATTTCATCACGCACAAAAGGAAACTGCTCCTGAAGATTCACAGATCTCAAAGGACCAGTGAGTGCTGGCAAGAGGAAGAGCTTGCTGCTGCAACACTAGGAGAGCAGTATCTTTCCAAGTGAAGGCGTATTAGTTTCTGAGGGGGAAACATCAGCCGTTGCTCGAGACTGTCCCCTGCAAACCCAGTCGGAATGATGGCTGCTGCAGCGGATGTGCTCTCCCCATGGAGAGGACACACAGCGGCTTGCCAAAAGAGAAAAAGTCCCCGCCTTCGGTACCAAGTGGATAACTGTCGGGCGGGAGACCGGAGGACAAGGGTTACATGGCTGCCTCGACAGCAGACTTGGAAGTAGCTCACTTGTCAGTTTACAGCAGCAAGCACCATGGTGGGTGCCATGCCACCCTTTGAAGCTGACACCTGTGAGAGATGAGACTCTCTTTGGCTTTGCTGTTGGTTTAAAACTCGGACACCAGCACCTTTGCGCTTACGGGCGAAGAAGGCAATGCCGAAGGCTTCTGGGCAAAGGCTTAGAGAGGCAAAGCGGAGAGCAGAAAATAAAAATAGTAAAGAGACAGGGAGTTCAACAACGGTAGATAAGAGTAAAGAACAAACTATAGTAAGGGCAGGCAGACTGGCAGGCAGTTTGGTCCCGATGCTCTTTCTTCTCTGAAGCACAAGAGCAACACAGAAAGAAAGCTCTGAACATGGAATCACTCGCTTAGCACCGGTTTCAAAGCACAAACCTGTCCAAGCCATCCGAAGCACAAGCAGGATCCCTTACCTCCCGACAGACAGTTGCTATGTGTCCTACAGCCATCCTTCTCCTGCTGACCACCTTAGCCAAAGAGCCTCCGTCCATGTACTCCAACACCAGCCAGAGATCCTCACTGACAAGGTAGCTGGAAGATGAAAACAACAGCGTGGAGCTGAACGTGCACAGCTAAATTGCCGTATGGAAGAAAAGACTACCGTTGAGTTTTGTTTCCAGGTCCCTCGTAAATGAAGACAGAATAAAATGAAGACATCCTCCACCTAGGCTATCCAGTGCTTGCAGTCTGTGCCTTCTAAATGAGGAAGGCACATCCGTGGAAAAGGAGACGGCTTAGGTGGCAAGCAGGGGAAAAAGGCAGTTTCGTGGCGGCAAAGATAAATCTGGAACCGGACACATCCCAGCAGCTGCTTCATCATCTTTGTACACAAATTCCACCATTAACTCCAGCAACAAGGAGACACAGTTTTCACAACTTTTGCCAGGGCAGGCGGGTGTGCAGCACTGCGGACACCCTTTGGAAAACCTTGCATAAAGGACAGTCGCAAAGAGGAAAACCAATTTCAGACCTGGCAAATCATGTGTCTCCTAGCCTAGTCTTTTGGCATGCAAGGCAATGGAAAATGGTGGGAACAGCGCAAGGGAAATAATTTCTCTGGTGCTTTCTCAGCACTTCTCCTCCGACACTTGGAAAAAATCAAGCCCCAAAACCGCAAAACAACATGCAGCGAGTGAACATACAGGCTGCTGGCTTAGCAAGAGAGCCAGGTTTCTGAGAACAATCTTCAAGCTATCTATGCCAGGAACCGTTAATGCGGACAAAATGCAATCTCCTCCCATGCATCGTACAGGAGCGGATTGATATTAATAGAAAGATCTATTTTCTGCCAGTGAGTAAAGAGCTTTTAAAGCTTTGCCTTGCAAGTATGGAAACAAACATTCCCAGAAAAGTACCAGAACTACTTACCTTCCTAGGTAGGTAACAATATTGGGGTTCTTCATTTCCCTCGTGACCAGGATTTCTTTAAACACTTCCTTGCAGCGCTGTTGCTGGAGATCAATTTGCTTTATGGCCACCTACAATGACGTTGAAAGCCACTGGTAACAGACATTGCAAGAGCCTCTTTCTCCGCGCGCTCGCAGGCCAGGGTGCTTTGTCACCTCGGTAAAAAGGGACTCTAAACTGTCAACCACAAAGCGCTAACAACACTCTCTGCACCCACAGACTTCTCAAATGGCCTTTGTTTATCACCACTGTTATCATTTACACACGTTTTGCAAGCCAAAAGCAATTTTGCTCCTGTGAAAATAAATCAAAACCTCTGGAGAAACGTTAGCATTTCTAGGGGCTTTGACCAGGGCTTCGGAAACTGCTGCCATTCTTAAATGCGTGCCAAAGTAAACACACACACACATTACAGAGAAAATGCTACCCAAAAAAGAACTCCAAGGTGACTCAAAATAAAACTACAATCCTAGCACATCCTAACTTCATCAGTTTGGATTTTGCATCTCTGAAGAACATTTCTGAACGCGGTTTAGACTTGTAATTATTTTCAGGGTTTAAAAATGAATAATCCTTTCTGTGGCACACTATGGATACGCCCCAGGTTATAAGCAGGCCTTAGGGCTTTCAGACGCCTTGTGAACCTCCCTCCAAGTGCAGTTCCTGAGCGCAGCACTGCAGGTGGCTAAGGAACTACCAGGAAGATTGAGTTGTATTTGCTGAGAGCCAGAAACAAGAATTCAGGACTCTGAACTTTTAGCCCCAACGAGCAGTGGGGCTCTCTGAGACACCGCCATGTCTGTTCATTACAAATAGCATCTCTGTAATGGAATGTCACCGACACAGGACCAACACAAGGCTGTATTATTTAAGGAGAGAGCTTGGCTCTTCGTGAACTTCTTCTCATTGATCAGCGTGTGTGTGCGTGAGTGTGTGTGCGTGAACCAGGTTCCCTCGGACTGAAATGCAAAACCGCACTCCAGACACGGTCTCGCCTTCATTAGGTCTTGCATTACGTTTTCAAACTGAACCACCACATGATGGAAAAAATGGGAAATCCTATCTGTGTCTGAACCTGGGCTTTAGAGAAATTGGGCCTGAACAATGGCTCTTGCCATGAGCTAATCTATGCGTATTTACCCAGTAAGTCCAAGCTAGCGTGTCCTTCTCTGAAAGACACCACTGCCAGCCTTGCATTCATTCAGGTCGGTAGGAAGGACAAAGTCTGTCCAAAATGCATTTTGCAGCCTGCCTCTAGGCAGGCTGCTTCTGCGGGACAGCCTTTGCAGCAAAGACAGGCGGCCCAAAGCTCTGGCCACAGATCACATCATGAGGGAAGGCACTCGAGAGCTGCAAAATCTGCATGGGCTGTTGGCACTTACCGCTCGTCCTGTGGCAGCGTCGAAGGCCTTATAAACGGTTCCAAAACCCCTAGAAAGAGAACAGCGGCGAGAACACAGAAGCTGTTCAGTGCTCAGGAGCGAAAGGCCGCCCAGGCAGGAGATCTCTGCTGCCTGGAGTGTCTCTAAAGCACTGGGGTTCGTCTACTCTTCAGCCAACAGCACAGCAGCCCAGCAGCCCTCTGCCATGCAGCGTGTCCAAGAGAAAAGTTGAGTCCAACAGGAAGAAAAAGGGCTGCTAGAAATCTCAAATGTGCACACTAGATTATGCATGTGGGGGTTTTCTTCGTCACCTTTTCCTTTTTGTGTCCGTGCGTGTGTCGTGTCTTTCCAGGCAATGAAACACATAGTCCTGTTGGACCTTCTCACCCCTCTCTTTTGATTCTGTCTGCCAAACTCAGGCAACACCACGCAGCCTTTCTTATTGTCCTCACCACTGAATATTGTTTTCAGCAAGATGTTGGAAAGGAATGCTACTGAGAGCTGTTCTCTGACAGCTATCAGGTGGGAAGCTGCTCTCTCACTTTTTTCTTCCTTCATTACTGAGGCCCTATTACTCTGATTCACACAAAACCATGTCTCCTAGGAAAAGAAGCAAACTGGTGCCACACGCTTGAGGGACAGGAGGGCTTCCAGGTCCTGCTCCTTGAGGCAGGCAAGACACTGTCAGCATCCAGTTATCTTTGACGATGCCTTGTGATCAGTACTGAGACAGGGACAATCTAAAGCCAGTGTCTGACGATGCTCGCAGCTTGCCTGACTTCCCACTTGCTGTTACGCCAGCAAAATACCTGGCCCGTGGTTCTCTGGAAGTAAGCGTGGCTGCACTCACCCACTGCCAATACATTCCCATCCAGTGTATTTCTTTCCTGGATCTCCCACGCTCACAACACGCCCTGAAAGAAACAAAATGCAAGAAGCAAACTTCAAAACAGAGATACCGACTTCCAGGACGTCTGAAACTCAGCTCCGCTCTCTGGGGCTCTGAGGCATTTATGGTCGGTCAGGTAACAACAGCAACAAGAACAACAACAGCAGCAGCCCCAGCAAGACAGGCAGCTCTGTAGCACACATGGCCTGCACAGAGTCTGATTCTCCACACTCCCTTGAAGGGTTACCTTGAGAGGAAACTTAAGCCCATGGAGAAAGCATCAGAGCAGACAGAGATCAGAAAAGAACAGGCACCAAGGCAAGTGGTTGTCATCTACAAACGTGAAGGAGAGCTGAAAAATCATGACCCTTCCTTTTCTTGGGAAGAAACACTCTCTTGTGAGAGTCAACAAAAGGTTTCATACTTCCAAAGATTAAATGCACCCTGGGATCTGGGATGAATTTTTATGAACAGCTGCTTTTTGCAGAGCAGAAAGAATATTGCAAAGTGAATTCCAGGAGACGAGGGGATCTTCTCTACCTCTCAGCACTTTGCCTAAAGAATGCCTTTACATTTTTAGAGAACAGCAGCTCACGCTATAACCAAGAACAAAGGCTGCAAGAATTGGGACCCTCCTCATTTATGACCAGGCTAAGTTCTGAAGACGACTTTGCCCGTGCCCCACTTAGTGAAGAACTACACCGCTTGTCTTCAACCTGAGGCGCAGCAGTCACTAGCACTGGACTCGGCCTCTCCAACACTGCTCACGTGCCCCATCTTCCCAGATCGGCAGGGCCGAGACAGGTAACAAGGACAGCGCCGCTCCTCAGGCGCTGCCGTGACACAGACAGCTGCCCAGAGGAGATGCCGATCCTTTCACGAGTCCAGGCGAAGCTGCAGCAACGGGGCGGCAGCTGAAATCTCACAGCTAAGGAAGGCTCCAGCCTCTGCAGTCGCCGCAGCCGTCAGTGGTAGGGCAGGTATGACACAAAGGTTGGGAAAGCCCATGAATGGGCACTGACAACCAGTTACAAGCTGTTGACCCCACTCAAGACAGAACATTATTGTCTTTGAGTTCAGACCCATGGAGGAGTAGATCAATCCACCTTTTGTCCCAACAGCCGATGGCAGACACTGAGTAAACTGGGCTCTGACCTGTACCCGACCAGTTATTCTCTGACAGCGCTGCACTGCCAGCTATTACGTGCAGGAAGCAACTCGGTTGTACTGCACAATCACCAAGGCCTTGGTGTGCTTTCCTAGAGTATGATCTGTGCAGGGATTGAGGACAATGCTTAGTATTCCAAGAGTATTTACCGGCTGGGCATCAGCCGTGCCAAAGTGCCCGCTACCAGAGGAATACACAGCAGAGGGGCTGCAGGCTGGCTCCTGAGAATTGCCTGCAGGGCAGTTTTATCTGACCGTGCCACACTGATGTGGCATCTTTGATACATCTTCCTAAGCATACAACTAAAATATCACACAAGGATTGCAAAAAAATGTATCCTGTTTTTCTTCTTTCGGTGCGTTTTGAAAACACCTCTTCCTATCTGAGTCCTAGGGACTGTTCTAAAAATATCATTTGTTAACTTTTGGGGCATACTGAAAAGACCTCTTCCTCTCTTATTTGTGCTGTCACCTGATGCTCTTTTCAAGGAGCTGGGGTTAGCCTAAATGTAGAATTCTTATCAAAACGAACTGTAGAAGTAATAGGAGAAGTAATAGAAACCATAAAAACACCACCAGTATGAAACCAGCCCCAGAGCCAATCAATTTCTATGAAGTATTTTGTCTCCAATGACTGGTGACAAGCCAGGAGCCTAAAGGGAACCTAGGAAGCCAACTATTCTGATCAGTTTGGCCACACTAGAACACACACGTTCACTGGGCCATTTGCTCGGTCGCAGCCTTCTGCTGCTCGGGAAACAATCCCTGCTTTTACTGTAGAGGGAAGCTCAGGCAAAGCCCACCCACTCCCAGCTGCCCTCACAGGCAATAGGAGCGCCCCAAGTGCTCTCTCGCTGCCTCCAAGCACAACAACGGCGTCTGTAGGGAGTCCAAAATGTCTCTCTGACACCAGAGTGAGGAGGAACACGTGGTACAGCTCCTGCTGAAGCACACCCAATAACCTGCTCGACTGGACAAGGCATGCATGGGACGTACTCAGCAGCATCAGGCAGTGCTCCTCTCTCCCCTGGTGCAGCTGCTCTGCCTCCTGGCTTGAGCTGGACAAACTGCTCGGGTTTTCAGGCCGTGGAGTGGAGGCTTCTTTGGACGATGCTGCTGCAGATGCTGCTGCAGCGGCAGCTTCCATGGCACAGTCTGCATCTGCCTGGGACAAGAAATTCGTTTGTGTCACAAAGGTGGCTGGCAGAGATGCCCCAGACTTTGCATTTCAAAGGCAAGCCCTTAGGAACAACGCTTGTGTTAGGCTGCAAGCTGAGCTGTCAACTCTTCCACCTCAAGTCAAACCCCACAAAGCAGTCAGAGACTACAGCTTGTCACAGCCAGCCATATTAGAGACCGTGAGAGGGAAAGAACAACTTTAAACTTCACCCTGTCCTGAGGACTGCATTCACCAAGGACAGGGACAGCTTGGTCAGAATCTTTGTGGGTCACCACGTTCACCTGAACAAACCCCTCAAAAAACAAAGCGAGCACTAAGAGGCCAGCAGAAGTACATTCAGAGGATTGCTGGCCCACCAGCCAAAGCTCTAGCCCCACTGCCCAGGGCAGCAGCTGAGATTCAGCAGACCAGTAAGTGTCCTTCTGACCAGCTGTGATGGAGACCACAGTAGCATGGCAGTCAGAGGCATTGCCCCCATCCACCTGCCGCTCTGCAGGGGAAAGGCGACAAGGGGAGAGACCACTTGTTGCATGACTGTACTGGCTACTGCTCTTTCACTCACATGCTGTAGTACAGCCAGCCTGTACTGCAGCTGGATCTCCTGCATCAGTCCCATCTCTTCTTTGTGCCTCCTCTCCGCTGCCTTCATCTTCCTCTGAGCTTCCTCCAGCTCTGCCTGCAGCTCGTCTTTGATATTCTGTCAAGAAAAATCTTACTAGCACCTGCCATCATGCTCAGCTTTCTCCTCTTTCAGTCTCAAGAGCACTTCCATTCAGCCACTTCCTTCTGCTTCTCTACCCAGCTCTAAGCCTTCCATCCTAACCCTTCTTCCTGGTGCTCACCTCTGGAGCCTGACAGGCTCTGTGCTTCCAGTACCTGCAGTAGTCCTTGCCTCCCCTTTCCCGAGATCTACAGTTCATGCCCCCATTACTGCCCTTCCCTCTGGTAGCTGGCTAGTCAGGCTCACCTGCCCATTCTCCCGCTCCTTTTTCAGCTCCTGCCTCAGCTTCTTGAGCTGCTGCTGGCTTCGGTTTAGCTTTTCCTGCAGCTGGCGCAGCCTGTCTAATAGAGCAGCCTTCTGACGCTGCTCTTCCTGCAGGAGCTGCACAGAAACAAAGAGAAGATGGCTTTAAACTTCCCACACACCACTTGTGTGGCGACCAAGACTGATGTGCTCACGCTTTCCAAAAGCATTTTGGTCTCACTCTCGTCTTTCTAAAGGGCCAGCTAAGAGACAATGCCACCCAGACAGACAGTGTCCAGACAAGCAGCGCCCATACAGAGCCCAGAGGAGTCCAAAACAACACACAAACTCTCTTTTCCCACTCTTTGCCTCTTCACTGGCTCTGCTTCGTATCTCTTCTTGTTCAGCTTGCATGATGGCAACTTCCTGCTTCATCTCAAGCAGCCTTTCCTCCCGCTCCCTCTGTACCTCTGCCAGGAAGTTTTCCCGTTGCTCCAGTCGCTCCTGCGCCTCCAAACGCTGCCGTTCAAGCTTTCTGTCCTGATGAGGGGAGGAAGACACTCCCCTCAGCCAAGCTCCCCAAATGAAAAAATGGAAGCTTCACCCCTCCCACAACCCCCCACCTGAAGAGTGCACAGTAGCAGCTTTGTGCCCACCAGCAATCCCATCCTAACCAGAAACTTAGAAGGAGGGTCAGCAGGTGGAAGGAAAGGAGATGCCACCTTCCTTCCCTGCTCCGATGGCTGCCTGTTTCCCGGCCCCTCTCTCCTCAGGATTTCTGCCTGTTCTCAGAGGCTCTCTTCTCAAAGTCCCCCTGCCCTTTGATCAAGGCAAAGCTGCAGCTGGACTGCAGGACAAGGAGGAGGCCAGGACCCCGATGCCCTTGTCACAAGACAGGCCACCAACTGAAATACGGGGTACATGGGGGCCTGTTACATATGCTTCAAGCCCAAAGGTAAGACCTCTGTTCACCAAGGAAGGACACAAAGCAAGGAAGCCAGTTGCTGGGACTGCAGTTGGCAGTGAGGTCAGCAGTCCGCTGCATGGCAGGAGGGTGTCGGGGAAGTTCCTGCCCCTCCGCTGCCATGCTTTGGGTGGCGACCACCCAGCCTCCTAGGGAACTCGGCTTATGCCCATCCTGAATCCGTGGCTGCGTTTACTGCCCCAGCACCGTCCTCTGGGTCTTCACAGGCCTTCAAATATGAGCCCTTGAAGCCCTCTGCTGCCTGGCCCAGCAACGTGTGGCCTACAGCAGATGCTTGAGGCCATGTCACATACTCAGCCTGCTAGTCAGCTAAGCCAGCCCACCTATCTTGCCTGAGAAATTCAGGTGTGTATTGTTTCCTACCAGTTTTCGCAGGAGCTTCCTTTTTTGCTCTTCCTGAGCAGATTGCCAGAGTCTGAGCACCCTGCTGCACTGCTCTTCTGTCCAGCGGAGCTGCTGAGCCGTGTCTTTACATTGCTGCTTGGTGAGAGATCTTAGAGCTTGCAGCTCACGCCGAAGGCCCTTCACATCCTCTGCAAACATGACAAACGGCAACAGTCAGCGGCTACACAAGCAGCAGACTCTACTAACCTTAAGCCCTTTCCGTTTCAGGCAAGGAGGGACCTGGCCCCAGCTCCTTCACTCCTTAGAAGCCCTGCGGACACAGCTGGCTTCGGAGCAACTGCACTAGGCAGGGGGGGATCACCAGAAACAAAGCGCACGAGGCTCTCACCTTGGAGCACCTCCTTGGCCTGCGCGGCTCTGCGAAGTTGGGCTTCCAGATGGCTCCTGGCGATCTCCAGCTCCGATACGAGCTGCTGAGCCTCCAGTAGGCTGCATTGCAAGCTCTCCTTCTCTGACCTACAAGTTGTGAAGATGAAGAGCAATTGCTCCTGGCACCCAAGGGCAGTATTTCCAGTTAGATGTGCCTTAAGAGCCCTACACCTCAGTATGGAAAACGGCTTGCATGGAAACTCGGATACAGCAAGCATATTTCGACCACCTAAAATAGCAAAGCAGGCGCCTCCAGGTGATTGGCCAGGCTTTCCTCATGACCTAGCCCAGCACAGAAAGCCCAGCCGAGTTTGATCTCAGCAGCCAAAGCTCAAATTGCTGTTGCCTGACCTATCACACACAGGTGGCTGTGCCCACAAAGTCTCTGCCAACAAGCGAAAGCCCAGAGCTCTGCTCTGCTCTGTCCGAGAAACATCTGGAAAGCACACAGGAGGCAATAAATGCTGGCATAACATTTACCGCCTTTGTAATTACAGACCTTCAGTAATGTCCCGCCCAGGATCTTCTCCATGCCTTTACCTGGCCTCTACCAGCTGCTCTGAAAGGCCTCGCACATCCCGCTCCTTGGCTGCCAGTTGGGCTTCCAGGGCAGCGTTCTCTTGAACCAGCACCGCCCTCTCTCTGCACACCTGGGACAGTGTGTGCCCTTGGCAAGAGAACTCCTGGAGCAGCCTCTCCAGACCCCTGTGATCTGGCCGCTGCGGGCGGCAAACCTGGAAGCGGGGCATCACCAGTTTGCAAGAGGAACAACAACACAATCTCAGTCTTAGCTTGCTGCCAGACGCAGCATTTGGGGCGGCCTTGCCAGAGGCAACTCCCTCTCCCACAAGTGCTGCCTAGGAATAAGGTGAGCATACCTTTGGCACTGCCAGAGGAACCTCTTCCTTGTCCTCCTTCAGCAGATCCCTCTGAAGCTGCGATCCCTCCGCTGTCTCTGCCACCACTTTGAGCACCCTCTCTAGTGAGGAGTGCTGCTTCCTCTCAAGTGCGGCCAGCTTCTTCCATCTACCAAAAGGGCACAGACAAACAAGCCTTTAACAGCAACACAGTCTCCTTCCAAAACCACCACTACATACCGTGTCCCACATAGGGCAGTCTCAGGGCCTTCCAACAGCTCTCTAGTTCCAGCTCAAGAGAATGCTGGAATTCCCCCACTACTTCAGCATCTCTCTTTGTCATTCATGCAGGCAAAAGAGTCACCAGTGAGAAAGTAAAAGAAGCTTCCAGAAGCCACAAAACATCTCCAGAAAGCTCAGGTTCTCTCCGCTTAACAGCTTCCTGCCTGTTAGGTCTTACGCTCCTCACTGATACAGTGGATACCGGACTTGAAAAAGTTCTTCTTTGGCTAAGGCAGGCTTGCTAAGTCCAGGCAAGTACTCCCACAATTACTCTTGCTTTCAGTAGTGAAACAAGGAAAGAGCCTGCAAGCTGTAGCTTGGGGAGGAGATGGGTATGAATTTCCAAGCCAATAATCAAAGGATCCCAAGATGGTTTAGGCTGGCAGGGACCCCAGGAAGCCTCTAGCCCAGTCTTCAGCTCCAAGCACTTAGGGTCAGCTATGGCATCTGGACAGGCTGCTCAAGGCTCTATCCTGCTGGGGCTTCCCAGTTTCCAGGGGTGGAATCTGCACAACCTTTCTGAGGCGCTTGTTCTGCTGCATGATTGCCTTTGCGGTTCAATGCTTTGTTCGCCTTAAGCGCAGCCCAAAGCTCCCTTGCTTCTACTCTGGTCCAGTTTGGAACGCTTTTTGTTGAGGTTCAAGAAGCGAGTCCGAGGAGGCAGCTGTGCTGTGTGTCGGTGGGCAGCCAGACCTGCCCACGGGCTGCCTTCCCCCGTCTGTGCTGAGCAAGTCAAATGACGAGAAAGCCAAACTGGTTCTTTGACACTGGGCGTGCTAAAGCCCAGCAATGCCCACCCCTGGCCAGAGAAAGCGAGAAAGCTTCGCACACACCTGAACTCCCGGGCGCTGGCCACTCTATCTGTGCTCTCCTGCCGCACCGCCTTTCCCGCCTGGGCTGAGGAGTCCTGGCTGGCAAGAAGCTCTCCTACGGGGGCCTGCAAGGAACGGGCAGGGAAAAAGCACAAACAAACAATAAGGAGCAGGGAAGTTGGCTCCAGAAAGCTGGGAGAAGCAGCAAGCGGAGACACAGCTCACCTGAAGGCAAAAGCTGTTGTGTGGAGGTGTTTATGCGAGTAACTAAATAACCCTTGAGTTGCTATGGAAGTGTCTGAATGGAAGCAGGGAACATTTCCCTGCTTGACTCTGGTCCACTGGCTTCCCCTCAGGATTTCAAGCCTTAAGGAACGGCCAATAAGAAGTGCATTCCAGCCTTTCAGAGACAGACCTTCTCTCTGCCATGCAGAGCTGCTCAGGATTCTTGTCAGCAAACTTGGGTCATGTCAAAGCTAAGGGTGTAGTCAAAGCAGTGACTGTAGCTACTTAGGTAGTGCGTGGGGAGGGGCAGGTCCCTGCAGGCAACAGCGGGTCCTACGGAGCCCACGAGGCTGTGAACTGCGCCTTGGGACAACAGGGAGCCTGCACAGACCCTGTGCACAAAGGGGCTCACTTTTACACCAGTAGCACTAACAGACATCAGGCTACCGCTTATCTGACACCAAGGGAAGTGCGCGGTCCCTGTCAGGATGCCAGGAAAATGATGCCTGCGAGTCAAATTTCCGATCCCATTTCCCAGCTGTCAGTGGCTGGGCTGAAGAGCTATGTCTGTGCAGGACTCCAGCCCTCAGCGTCTTCAGCCACGAAGGGCAAGTGCTGCCTGATCAGAAACTTGCAGCTCTGCACTGCACCAAAGCTTTGCACTGTACCAACCAAAGCTGCCACTTACTGGTTCAGGATGCTCAGGCCCTGGACTGACAACACGCGGACGTTTGTCGGCCTTTGCCGCCCCTTCAGCCTCTGGAGGAGCAGAGCGAGCCAGAGCAGGTTCTGATGCTGGTGTGCTGCTCTGCAGACAGAGAGCAGCGTGAGGGACAAGGGAGTAACCTGTCATTTAGAACCTTATCTCTCCTGAGCACTATCCCCAGCTGTCCTAAGGGGAATTGGCCATGAATTTGGATAGAAGTGGGATCCTCGGTCATTAAAACTCAATTCAAGTGGGCTGATGAGACTAATGTTTGGACAGGACTGCGTATGCTTCTGAATGAGATATTTCAGCCTGGCTACAATCAGCATGCAGCCTCCTGCCTGCAAAACCTGACTTTCAATTAGTTAAAACCTCTTCAACGGAAAAGTAGGACACTGATGGAATCCTTTCGGTAGTGCTCATGCAGACATTGACAGGGACTTTCTTTCAGCCCACCAGGCTGGCACCCTACTGCAACAGGCCAAGCCCACAGCTTGCTCCACAATTCTCAGACACCGGGAATGTCAAGGGTGCCCTTGCCACTCACCGAACCATGGGCTTGACTCCTTCCTCGTCTGAGGCCACCTGCCGGAGGCAAGGGAAAATCAACCAGGTGCTGTTAGAAAACTGTCTGTGCTGAGAAATCCAGAACAAGCCCACCCAAGCACAGAGCATTTTCCTTTCACAACATCCCTCCAGGAGCAGCAGTTCTTTAGCACAGCAAGCAAGACTGCAGGGCAATACCCTAGGCTGTGTCTACCTTTTGCTCAGCTTTGCCACTAAGGAACTAGAAACTTGGCCAAAAAAATGCAAATTGTTCCTTAGCAGTCACTGCCTACATTGTAGCTCATTGACCGCCCTACAGCTGAAGCAGCTTTTTTCTCCTCTCTCTCCTGGACTTTCTTTTTCTTTCTGTACATTGCCTGCAGTATTTCCCAGGCGCTTGCTGTAAACAATTCCCCAGAAAAGCTTCCCTCAAATCCCTCAGCGCTTGCAGTTCTGTTTGGACACAGCACAGGCACAGCTCCGGGTTCAGGAGCACACGCTAACTGCACGGCACTTTGCTCTTCAACGCAAAGCCGATTGCTATTGTAGCACACAGAGAGAGTGCACTTAGACAGGCACATCCTTCAAGGATGGAATGCAGAAAAAAGATGCTTTCCCTCAGTTCGGGAGAGAACCGCACAGTTTTTAGAAGGACGCCTGCAAAGCTCCCCCAGCCTGCATTTTGGAAGTTGTCCACACCCTGCTGGGCAAGAGACACCCCCTTTTTAGCTGAAGCTGTTGGCAGGAGCTTCACCAAGCATATGGCATCTTTGTGGCATTTTTGTTTCCATGTGCTGCCCCGAGGAAAAAACATCTACTTACCTGTCAGACGACTAAACACTTTGCGAGATGACACCAACGAAAAAGCCCTGCCGACTGCTCTACGGACTCGCTCCATCGTTTGAGCAGTGCTGCTCGAGTCCGCAGGCCGGAAAAGAAAAATGGATAAAAACCCTCACTTGCACAAGTCCCCAGACTGCGCAAGGAAAAGGGGAAAAACAGAACACCCGCAGAAATCTGCAGACTACACAGTAAAAAGGGAAAAAATAAAAACACCTGCACCTGTGTGCAGACCCGACAACCACAGGGGAAATAGAAGGATGCCTGAACGAGTCCGCAGACCCTATAACAGCAGGCGAACAAAAAAGACTCCCTTGACAGGGCGCAGACTGTTGCCTGAGGACGCCTCAGTCAAGAGATCCTCCTGCAACGAGCATGCCAAGAGCTGCTCTGGATGCTGAGGCCTTGCACACAGCAGGGCAGCCTCCCGCTGACAACGCTGTGACGTGGCAATTCTCTGCTGACATCACAATAGCAGCTGCTCTAGGTCAGTCTGTGAATTTATGCGTAGCAACTGAACCTTCTCTACAGGTAATGCAAAAGAAAAGCCCAGAAAGTTCTTCTCTGTCCCAAAGCAGCACAAAACCCCCTTGCATAACTCACTGCTCAGAGGATCCAAGAACAACTTCCTTTCTGGTTTGGGTTTTGTCTTTTTTATTTTGGACAGCATCTCTTTGTAACAGCAGCCGAGCCTGCTTCCAGCCTGGCTGACTGGACCCTATCAGCAAAGGAACTGCAGGAAGACTGGAGAGGAGGCACTCGTGCTTGAGGAGGGCTTTGTGCCCTGCCAGCTCAGCGCAGGACTGGGAATCAGAACTCCCTAAATCCTGCACTCCATTGGAAGATTCCCTTCCTTGTCAGCCTGCGCTTACGCTGTGCATTGCCCTGGCGCTGTGCCTTCCGGACGGACAGTCCCGTTTGTGGCTTTGCGCTGCCCGAGGCTCTCCCCCCCGCCACAGAGGGGTCCCGCCCTGCCCCAGGCGCCCCCTGGCGGCTGCCCCGCCCCACCCACCCCGCGCAGGGGCGCCCCCTTCCCATGGCGCCCCCAAGCGGCAGCCGGCCCTCACTGCAGGCACGGAGTAGGGATCGGGCCCTGCCGCTCACGCCTTCACTTGGGTTCCTTCTCCAAGAGTGAAGAAGGCTTGTGAGGAAGCGTTGTCCAACCGTTTCCCTCTGCTCTACTTTGTCGGGGCCACAGCTCTCCCCTGAAGGTGGCCCTAGCACTTCCATAACCGCTGGCGCCGGAAAAGCCTCCTTTGTTCTCCCACCAGGTGTCATTACTGGTCCAAAAGCACCGCCCAGCTCTGGCAGGAGAAACAGCCCGTGGCACAGTGGGTCCCACCCCTGCCCAGCCGGGGCTCTCTGGCAGAGAGCAGCAGCAGCGCTTGCATTGCCTTCACCTGGCAAGCCAGAAGCCTCCGTAAATCAGCAGGTTCCCAGGTTGCATCAGCTCCTGCTGGTGGGTGCATCCTGCCAGCTCCGACTGCTTCCAAAAGGTTATAAAGGCAGCGGTATAGACACGCATACAAAGCACCCATGACATTGTCCAATAAATGTGCAAAACTATGGGGGTTTGTCTGTGTCTTGGTTTTGGAGACAAAATTTTAGGAGGAAATGCTCCGGAATGAGCGCCTCCTCCAAAGGGAAAGGGCCTCCCCCTTTCCTCCACCAATGGGACAAATGGATAACAGCAGCTGAAAAGTGGAAAAAAACACCCCCTGTTTATTAACACAAAACAAAGCAGAACAGAAGAACTCGAAAATATAACAAGTGCCCGGAGAAGGAAAAAAAAACCAAACACACACGGGCTGGCAACTGGTTCCCCCAGTCTCCGGGAAGGGGAAGGGAAAAGGGGAAGGGAGGTCCACACCGCAGCCTGGAGCAGGGCAGATGGAAGAAAACCTGCTGGTCCTCTGGCGCCGATCCTCCTCCTCCTCCCAGCAGGTGAAACGATTCGGCGTTCCTCGGGGCTCGGACCAGCCGTGGCCACCCCGCGGGCCCGCCGGGGCCATCCCGCAGGCTCCCCACCCCCCCGGACGGGAGAGAAGGGAAGGAGGGCAGGGAGACCAGGGGGAGGGAAGGAAAAAAATAAACCCAAACTTTTCCCCAGCTAGCAGGGAAAAGGGGGGGGGGAAAACCCGAAGAGCAGCACAGCGCTCCCAGCCCACTCCCTCCCGAGCACCACCCAGACCATTGGAGCCCCCATCCGTTGAAGTGACCCGAACATGGGTCCTACGACTCCGACCCCGCCCCCCACGGCCATCTTAAAGATATAGCGTCTTTGGGCATCAAACAGATGGTTACGGAATAAAGAAGCCCTCTAACACTACCCCAGGAAAATCTGGCATTATTAGGGCTGTCATGCCAATAGTGCCTCCTCTATTGCTGCTGTGCAATGCCATTGGTGGGCCGTTTTCCACCCCCAGCAGTCACCCCCAGCCTCATTCCCTGACTGCTGCTAGTTGCATCGCAAAGCACAGTTGCCTGAGCTCCTGAGTTCCAGCTCTCAGGCTGGAGCACCAAGCCGTGCTGTTGCACATGAACAGATGGTCTGTCTGCACTTCATGGTGCTGGGAGCAACCACTTTTGCTAAGAAGGAGGACGCAGAAAGTAGAGGAAAAAATTGGTTGGAAACTCTTGGGGCGGGGGCAGGCTGCTAGAGCTTTCTGCTCCTTTGCTTTGAAGAAACAGCTGTGTTTTGTGAATGGAGGACAGAAAATGGTTAGCAGCGCTCTGGGGACTGTTTTGGAAGCAGTGCATGTTTGAAACTATTTCCTGATCTCTAGCCTACAGGAAAGCAGGGTCACCCACCAACATTTTAAAGCTTCAGGGTTATGACACTCGTAAGGAGCAAGAGTGGTGTCTGTAGATCCAGAGATGTTCCTCATCTAATCAAGCATTTCTTGAGAATTGTCCTGATTTTCAGTCTGACACACACAGGGATTTTGCATCAGGACAATATGCAGCCTCCCAGATGTCACGCTTGGAGTCTGACCAGCTGCTCTCTCCACTACACTTGGTGGGCCCATGCCAGTGGTGGTCCTGGGGCTGGGAAACGCCTAGACTTGTGTAGAACCCTTCCAAAATGCTAACATGGCTGCAAAACCAGGCAAAGAGCAAAAGCCCAGATCTTTCTCCATTCTTTTTATTTTTTAACTGAGAAAGAAAATCACAGGTGATTTTTCCAGGCATTTGCTGTTAATGCTCGGGAAAGTATTTTTATGAAGGAGAAAAAAACTGGTTTCAAGGGGAGAGGAGAGGAGAGGGAAGGAAGCTTCTGAACTTTGCAAGGGTTGTGGTTGCTCTGTTTTCCTGAGCCTGCCTTCCTAAGGTCTGCCCACCAGCTGAGCTATTTGGTCTCTGTCTTCTAACTCCCTTGTAGGTGGGACTTGCCCATTTTGGCCTGTCGGGGGTCGGGTGGTCGCCCACCGTGCCCTCAGCGCTGCTCCAGCCGAGCTCCGCGCGCTCAGCGAGCTATCTGGGGGTCCGGATCCACCCTCTGAACCCACGGTGCATGCGATCCCAGCGTCCCTGCAGGGTCTCGGCCAGGCGCGCTCCCTCTTCTCCGGGGAGTCTCCTGGGGCACCGGTCACTGGTGCTTGGAGGAGGGCTAAAGACCGCAGGCTTACTCCGAGCGCAATAAAGAAGCAGCAGAGCAGGAGGTAAAGGGTGCAGGAGGGGGTCTCCTGAGCTCTCTCTTTATTGAGGGGGAACGTGGAGAGGGTATAGGCAGGTAGAGGATCAAGAGGTCCCAGGGGAGAGAGCCCCCGAGCACAGGCGTGCACGGGTTTAAAAGGGGGAGCGAACTGGGAGGGGTTTTGGGAAAACGGCCAATGGGGTATCAAACAGAGGGACATCAATCAGGATAACAACCAATAGAAAAGAACAATGGGAGGGGTCACAACAGTAGAACCAATCACAAACCGAGGGGCACAGAACCTTCGAGAACTGGGGGAGGGGATAACTGGGTGAAACCGCCCCTTCTCCGCCCAGAGGGCAGAGCTTATACCATGTCTTCATAGACCGGCTCCTCCTCCCAGGAGGAGTCAGATGAGGGGGCGGA
>VZTE01000289.1:1618-21417 GCA_013397775.1 Eulacestoma nigropectus
TGTGTGGAGGGTTTGTCTAAAAAGCCAAATTAATTTCCTCTGAGGAAATGCCCAGTTTCTGTGTTTACGAGGGCAAAGAAGGCCATTGTCTGGGGAGATGGCTCTGATGGGAATTTGAATTCAGGGGCAGGGCATTAACATTTGCTGAGTTGGGTAGCAAATGGGATAGAATTTCACCTAAGGGGTTACATTCATAGATTCTTGGTGGATTTTTTTTCCATAGTTCTTCCAGGTACCCAATTTGCCAAAAATTGGGAAGAAAATGAGGCCAGCTCCGGGTGCAGCTTCAAGAGTATATTTTTTAATAACCATCACTGCCAGTTGCCTCTTTGAGAGCTGTTTCCCTGAAGCTCCTGGGAAGAGGGTGAGATGCACTCTGCCTGCTGCTGTGGTCACAGGCTGTGAGCAGACAGAACCCATTTCACAGGTAGGACTGTGACCAGAGGAGCTCCCACAATAACCTTGCCATGTTTTCTCAGCCCATTTTCTTGCTTGTGTGCCTGGCTGAGCAAGGATGCTGCTTTCCCAGCTGTGGCCACGCAGTCTGCATTGGCCTCAGACCCCTTCAGCTCCTTCTAAGTTATTCTCACTGTGTTATAATTCTGTTTCCACTGATGAGTACATTCTGTGTTTTCCTCAAACTGTATAGAACCAAAAATCTCAGTAGGCAGAACGGCTTTGCCTCTTTCTGAATTATTTGTACACAAGATAGCTTTGCCCCAAGGGCTGGAAAGACTCAGCTTCCCCTAATTAACACTTGTCTAATACACTAAAGTCTCTTAGAATACTTTTATTTTCTGTCTGCCTTGGCTTTAAATTCAAAAGCACAAAATCTCTGACTACGAATACATGACAGCTTTTCACTGCAGGGATAAAGTGCCTGGACAAAAATGCTGCAGCGCTATGAAAGGGAAATTCAAACATCAACATCAAGTCCTTAGACACCTTTGGAAGAGTCTCCTGTTTTGCCAATCCTTTAGGGCCAGGCGGTGAGTTCATGCAGAGCTTGCTCAGAGCTTACTAACACAAGCAGGCCAGCTCGCGGTGGGGACAGCACGTGTGCCAGCGGCACCTCACTGCTGCAGACAACCAGCTGAATTTACAGCAGAAACCCACCCCAAAACAGGCTTCTTGCTTCAAATCTCCTGCCAAAACTGGGCTAGAGCTTCAAACACCTCAGCTTCCAGAAGATGGGGCTGTCCTTCCTTGCAATATCATCCTGCCTGGTGGGACACTCATCTCACTCATTCTCACTCATCGTACTCAGCAGAAAACTTAGAATCACATTATTCTTCAGGTTGGAAAAGACCTCTGAGATCATTGAGTCCAACTGTTACCCCAGCACTGTTAAGACCACCACTAAACCACGTCCCAAAATGCCACACCCACACACCTTTTGAACACCTCCAGGGATAGTGACTCGATCACTGCCCTGGACAGCCTGTTTCAATATCTGACCATCCTTTCAGTGAAGAAATTTTACCTAATACCCAATCTAAACCTCCTGTGATACAACTTTTCAGAGGCCATTTCCTCTGTTACTTGTTACCTGGGAGAAGACACTCACCCCACCTGGCTCCACCCTCCTGTCAGGGAGTTGTGGAGAGTGAGAAGGTCCCCCTTGAGCTCCTTTTCTTCAGGCCGAATCCCCCCAGCTCCCTCAGCTGCTCCTCGTCAGACTTGTTCTCCAAACCCTTCCCCAGCTCCATGCCCTTGCCTAGACACGCTCCAGCCCCTCAATGTCTTCCTTGCCATGAGAGGTTCAAAGCTGAGCACAAGATTTGAGGGGTACTTTGGTACAGAGATTGTTTTCACGTGGCTGTCCTTCCCTAGCCCACAAATCACTGTGTCGTGTTTGCGTGTGTTGCTGCTCTGGAGCTGGGCTGAGCAAAGATGGTTGGTGTCAGCCCAAAGAGAGATTAAGTGATTGTGGAGGAATTTCTTTATCACCATCCTGTGTAAATAGAGATTAGAGACAGAACATTTTCCTTACAGCTGTGTTTCTGCAAACAGGAGGGAATACAGGGCCAGGCAGTATTACAGAGCCAGCTTCAAGTGTGTTGTTGCAAATCCAAGAGGACATGGACTCGTAGTATCCAGGTAAAGTGAGAATGGCAGTGCCACTCTGCCTATAGTGCATTCTTCCATTAGCAATGCCTTGGGGAACAGCAAAGCACCAAGTCCACATTGCCGGGTTTGTGTCAATCTCAGCTGAGCAGAGCCTCAGTGACTTGCTCCTTGAGGGGGTCACTGGTGTTTGTCCTCCAGGGCAAGGTCTCTGTAGGCAGTGGAGTTGCAGGACCCCTGAGGAGATCCCTGTGACACTTCTGTCCCTGGAAGTGTTCCAGGCCAGGCTGGATGGGGCTCTGAGCCTCCTGGTCTAGTGGAAGTTGTCCCTGCTCATGGCAGGGGAGGTTTGAACAAAATGGTCTTGAAGGTCCCTTCCAACCCAAACCATTCTATGATTCTATGATATACAGATGAGATCAAGCAGGAGATCAAGTTGGAAGTTCAGTATTTGAGGTGTTAGCTGTGATTGCTTTCTGAGATAAATTGCTTTCCTTTGGGGTGGGTGGCTAATTCTGTGCACCAAGCCCTGAATTCTGATCAGAGGAGGTGAGCTGTGTGTGATATAGGACAGTATATAATGTAGCTTTCCATGTTTCAGTGGCTGCCTCCTTCCTTGCAAGCTGGCCTTGGAAAGCATACAGAGCAGAGTAAAAATAAAATAGCATTCATCACTGGTAATGTAAAAGATACTCCCACCCCAAAAGAGAGAGGAGTAACATTTTTCACAGTTTGAGATTGCGGGCATTCGACAGAGCAGGTCCTGCTGCGTGCTTGGATGTCACCCAGCCCATGTCTCATTGCTGCTTACTCTGTAAATACTGATTTCCCAATGGGAACAACTGTTTTACAGTACAGCCAGAGTTAAACAACAGCTCTGAAAAAAAAAGGCAGCCACACGCGTGCCTCACTTCTGCAGCATTCCTGAGACAAGGCTGTATTTTTATCATCTGCAAACCCAGCTACATCTGCTGTGCTGAGCTATAACTGGAATCCCAACTCCCTCATTATGACCTCTGTCAGAGAAGCGAGCCAGCTTCTCTGGGGTATAATTTAAATTCTACCCAGTTCCATGGCTTTCCCGGGAAAAAGATAACACCCTGGTGCATGAAATCGGATGAGAGACTAGCACGGCTCAGCTGCTGCAAGAGGACATGCTGTATGCACAACTTTATCTTTCCTAAAAGTCATTCCAGGCCACAGGTGTCTGTTGCTGCTGTGGATGAAACTTATCAATAACCATCTCCCACATTTTAGCCTCTTCCTGCACACAGCAGCTTTGAAGAGTTGAGCTTTCTCCCTCCACCTGCCTCCAGTGGCCTTGGGTTTGCTGCTCTCTTGGGTGCTGAGCAAACACTGCCCCTTTGCAGCACGGCAGCCACCCAGGCGAAGTGGGATCTCCTGCAGAGTTCCCAGCTGCCTGCAGGCCTGTCAGAAATGCCTGGATTCCTCCCTTGCATCTGCTGGAGCTCTTGTGTTGCAGAGCTGCTCCCAGAACACCTCACTGGCCAGGGCTGGATGCCCTGCTGTCACAGTTATCTGAGGTTTTGCTCAACTGGTCTGAAAAGCTTCAAAATCCCCAAGAGGAGGGCAAGGCTCCAAGTTGGACTTTAGCCCAAGTCCTCTGCATGCTGAATGAGGGACACATCACTCCACAGAGGAAAACTTGAGCAACTCTCCAAGGGCCCCCTCTTAGCACCCATCATGGGAGGTTGTTCTCCTGCCAAGGTGCCCTAAAATCAAATATGAAGATAATATACTCCTTTGGTGGCATTTTCTTTTTAGGAAGATCATTTCTGCACCCTCTGACTTCAAAGAAGAATTCCTGAAAAGAGGGAAATAATGCCAACACCATCTTTGCTGGTCCACTGAGGACTCCTAGGAGGAGAAATGTTTCTCAGTTTTGTTCCATCTGTTAACGGGATTCAATTAAGCTGCCAGAAATGATAAGCATTTAGAGGGACATCAGCCATCACTCCTCACTACCAGACAAAATCTTTGTCATGTCAGCGGTCATAAATCACTGTGATTGTACTTGGGAAGTGTTAGACAGTGTAACTCATCACCAGGGCCTATTCAGCTTCCCTCAGGGCACTGTTTTACCTGGTCTGCCAAGGTAAATGCCTTGTGTTGTTGGTACACAAGAAAGGAGTATTCAGGTGGTGTAAAAATTATGTCTGTTTGCACTGAAAAAGAAAAAAAAAAAAAGAGGTTAAAAAAAAGTTCCTTCTAAAACAGATTTAAGATTGCAAGTGGGAGGTTGGTCGAAAATCAAATTTTCCATTCCTAGAGAAAAGTCAGGCTTTTTTAACGCTTGGTTTGATACCAAATCAGGGCAAGAAAAGGGAAAATATTCCTATTTTTCACAGGACAGTATTTGTTGCAAAGTTCTGGGACATTTAAGCCTTCCATCCCTGCTCAGTTTGCAGCGTACAGGCTGATCGCTGCGATGCTGGTCCCGAGGGGCTCTGGGCCCTGTTTTTCACCCGTGCTTAGGCAATATCTCTCATAATGCACCCAGGACAGCATCATAAATGATGGTAGATAAATACAGACTGAAGGGGCATCTCTCTGCACCCAGAGCGCCTGGGATTGAAGAGCAGAGGCAGTAATGGATGGAGAGGGACAGAGAGAAAAACCCAAGAATACAGAGGAGTCTACTCTCCATCAGGGTACAGCCTCAAAACCTTGAGTGCCAGTCCCAGCTTTGATCTCTGCAACCATCACCAGGTAGGACTCAGAGAGGGTGATGAGGTGTTAATGGGAAAAGTAAAAGGCAGCACAGGAGGAAACACGAAGGTGGTGGGATGAAAGTGGAGCAAGACAGTTCCCATTGACCAAGTCCCTGCTTGGCCAGGACAGCATCTACCAGGCCATGGAGAGGAACCTCTGGAGAGGCAGCAGACAGCTGCAGAGAGATAAGACGAGTGGGTGAAGTGGTGGGTGGGAACCATCATCTCTTCATGCCACTTTCGAGAATTTGTGCTCATGATGAGGATGACACAGGCTCAGGTGGTGGCTTTGCTGCATGGATGGGTTGGCAAATAGATGCTGAGAGGAGGGGAGACAGTGGCTTGGGCCAAGATGGGAAGGCTCACCAAGAGCTCTCTGGTGTGGCGAGCCTCAGGTTTCCTCAGCAACCTCCCGGTGGGACTTGTCCACCACCTCTTGAATTTCCCAAATTGCCAGACACTTTTCAAACTTCTGTCAGGAGAGGCCAAGCTATGACCCACTCACAGGTGCTTTTTTTCCCCTTAGTCTCCTAAGGGGCTGGTTGCAAATTGCTTCCTGAAATTGGGCTCCTTCCTTGCACACTGGCAGGCCAAAACAGCCCTTGAGCTGATGGAGGCTCTGGAAAATGTTGTTTCACGCTTGGCTCTTTCAGCACCCCGCACCAGGCACAGGAGGCGATTCGGTCCTTGTGCTTCATTTCAACACCACCAATATTGACCTTTTCTTTCCTTAGTGAGAAAGGATTCAGGGAGGTAGGAGGGACAGGAAAGGAGGTTTGTTCTTTGCTCCTGCTTTGTGAGCTGAGCAGGGGAAAGAGACGCTTGGGGTTCACGTGGGGGACTTCTCACTCTGACATTGCTTGAAAATGGAAGTGCTGGGTGGGAGGGTTTTACTGCTTTCTGCACTCTGGGAAGGGGTTTTGCCACAAGGCAGAGGAGAAGCCACGTTAAAAATCAGCTGCTCTTTGGGGTTTTTTTTCCTCCTCAGTCTGCAGATCAAATAATGGGTGCTCAGCAATGGCAGTCTCAGAGTCCACTGCTCAGAGCAATGAGATCAGAGTAGAAAGAACTTGGTCCCTGTGAACTGAAATGTCTGCCCCTACCTGCACTGCCCATGTCCAAAGGTTTCAGCTGGGTCTTTAGGAAGGGGATGTTTTTCTAAATTCCTGTTTCTGGGGTCAGACAATTGTGGTAGAGGTTTTAATTTTTTGCAGAAGGGGTTGTTTCTGCTGCTACATGTGGGGGGAAAAAGCCATGTCATGTTCTGAAAGCACAAAACCCCAATAAAAAGAGACAACTTCTCTTACTTAATAATAAACAAATACAAATCTCAGGATTTTGGGAAGCTTAATTTACAATTTATGAAGTCAGATTAACAGCACTGCACATCCATGAGACTTGAACAGCAGTAAGTGATTTCCCTGGCTTAATTCAGTACCAAAAAAAGTAACAAGACCTAAAAAAAATTAAATAACTATTTGGCCTCCTGCTCACATAAATTCAATCTGAGGAGGAATTCCCAGCGAGACTTTCTAAATGAATTCCCAGTGAGGCAGGTAGGAAAGCCAAAGAACACATTCAGCCTTGAGCCTGTGATTTCCAACCTGTCTCACCAGCTGTGTGTGCCACAGGCAGTGCAGGATCAGGCTCTCAGCAGGTTCTGGCCACTGCCCCGTGGCAGCCAGTGGCTCTGGTGCCATCCTTCCATCCTGCTCCTAATGGAAGTGGTGACTCAGGCTTAATGAAGGAGCACACCTTCCTCAGTGTGCGAGCAAGCTCTGTGTCATCTTTGCTCTACCATGGCTGGTGATGCATCAGCCTCCAGGCTCAACCAATAATCTCCATTCTCTTATTTTGTAAACAGAATATAAAAATAATTTGCTTGGAAATCACCAACAGATTAACAACCTCCAGCTGTAACTTTGATGAGTAATTTGGCCTGATCTAACTCAGCAGTGCCAAAGTTCTCATTTGTATAATTTGACATTTTCCTACAGGTTCTCCACAAGGAGGATGGAGAGGAGATGGGTTTTCAGATGGAGCTGAGGTTTGTTGGAGGTTTGTTTTGCAACTGTGCGTTCAACGGGGTGTAAAGATTGTGCAGATCATGTTAGGGATAACCTGCTGCAGACCTGTCTGGAAGGAGAAGTGGAAAGGGCTGATCTAGAAATCAGAGAGACATTTTTGCAAAGCTGGAGGCCTACTTTTGAAAAGCACCGAATTCAGTTCCACTCTCACAAAAAGAAGTCTCCAAGTTAAACACTTTTAATATCTAAGTCAATTCCAGCCTGTTTTCACCATGAAGGCATGTATAAGCTTTTGTATCAGAAAAAAAGCAGGATAAAAAATTGAAATGCAGATATGTATTTCTCATGGCCTTCAGATTCTTTGTTTCTCTTCCAGGCTGATTTGCTGTGTTCCTGTGGATTTATTAAAACTAAAAGGGTCAGCACTTCAGGAGGAACAGACAGATAAGCCAAAAATGCCCAATCCAGTGCCATCCATTTTCAGCATTAATTCTGAGCAGTTTGCAGGTTGGGCATGGATGAGTAGGTCCTGGTTGAAGTTAAAAGCAGCTAATTCACTGTGTGAGCTCAGGGTACCTTTCACCACGCTCCCCTCTGCATCACAAGAAGCTGTAATACTCAGGAAAATGTGCCCTCTGCCTTTCCCATGGCTGAGTTTATATCTAGAATCAAGTTGTAAAGATACTTTTTGACCATGCAGAGTGTCTCTCTTTGCAGGAAGGGAGAGAGGAGGCTGAGGAACAACCCAGACACGTGAACAAAGGGAACAATAGGAACTATTCTGCAGGGAGAGGCTGCTGCATTCTTGTACACATTCACATGGATAAAGGAGATCAAATAAGAGCTTCCAAAGCTGCACGATGATAAGAGAAAAATATTACAGTGCTGCTCTGCAGGCTGGACTGTGCAGTGATTATACAGCAGTTTGTCCAACACAGCTCCCCAGGGCCAAAATGCAATCAGTAACCCTTCCCTTAGAATCCTGGCTTCTCTGCAGAGCCACAAGAGCATCTGATAATTCCCTGGCAGCCCCAGCCGTGGCCGGCCTTGCGCAGAGACGTGGTAAGTTGAATGTCCGGTTTGTGCGCTTTCAACACACAGCGAGGCTGGGTTGGAGGCACAGCACAGGGAGGGATGTCCACATCCCTCCTCTGACACTGATCCACTCTTTGGGCTTGGGCAAGTCATCTAGTTGCAGTCCAAGTCCCAAGAGCTGCAGCTGCAGGAGGCATAAAGGGAACCAGGACTTTGTGCTGGGTGCAGCCTTCTTGGACATCTGCACCCAGGGAAGGTATGTCCCAAAGGAAAGGGATGGGTATGGGAGAGAGGTGGAGCAGATGAAGCCGGGCTGGGTGGTGGCAGTGGCTGTTGGGTAGAAGAGCCTAAGGTGGGATATAGGTGGGTGTACCACAGGTGGGGAGAGGGATGGAGACTCCCCTCCTGTGGTTCAAAAGAAGGGACAAATTCATCCCTTCTTGGCTGGCTAGGGTTTCAGTTAGAGGCAGTTCCGGGGCAGGACACTGCTAGCAGCTCCCAAAAGCTGGAGCTGGGATTTTGAAGAGGAACACACAAGGAAATATTATCCAGAGCTTCTTCCAGACAGCTCCGGTCGATATGGAGTACAAACAGCAAGCAAACGAGCAGTTTGTGTTGTAGCTCCATTAGTGCTTCGTGCCTGTCCTCTGGGGCTGGCAGGCTGCCTCTGGGCTGGGCCAGGAATGGAGAGGTGCGTCTCCCAGATCCCCTGTTTCTCTGCCAGGGCGTTTCCAAGCAGCTACAAATTGCACCACTTCTGACGCAGGACATCTCGTAACTGCACCGCCTGCCCCGCTCTCTCTCACCGCCTCTGAACTCGAGTGTTTATACCAAAACCCAGAGATGTGGCAGTGCTGTGAGAGGCTTGAAAGATGGATGATCTTAAACATCTCTAAAAGGAGTCCTGGATGTGGAGATGATTTCTGAGCACACCCAAAGGAGCCCCTTCACTTCTACATCCTGCCAGCAGAATCACTCAGGGCATCTGTGTTATAAACAGATGGATGGTAACCCAAAAAAACAACGGCAGCTTTTATATACAGCCTCCAGTTCAAGCCCTTCCAGGAGAGACTGTTTCAAATAGTAAAGAAGTACATATCAAAGCTGGCCCCCAGCATCTGCCAGGTTTTGGGGGAGCCACAGCATCTGTGTGGTGGGTATGTCGCAAGCAGTCGCTCCCTGAGTGGGAATCCTTCTTCCAGGAGTGAACTCGGGAGAGCAGGGCCATTTGGGGCTATCAAGAATGTGCATGTTCAGCTCTGCTTCTGCACCTACTGAACTCAGGTGGGTGGCAGGACATTCCTGGAGCACCCTCCCTAGGGAGTGTGTCAGGTGTCATGCGGGGCTGTGCTCAGCTCTGCAAGCAATGGGTATCAAGAGCTGATAAGGAGAATGTGAGCCAAAAAAACCCCCAGCATCATGTGGGTCCCTTTAATCCAGACTGGGAGGTGTGCTAATAGGATGGTCAGCAGCTCTGATTGCAAAGAGAGTCATTTAGAAAGAAATGGAGAAAGTCGAGTACCCTGCGCCAGAAAAGGTCCCTTGCATCCCAGAGAGGAGCTGGTTGTCTGGAGGGTCAGGTTGTCAGTTTCTGTTTCCCATTTAAAGGTCATTAAGGATAGAGCAAAGGTGAATGGATACGCAGCTGCTGTCACCCCCCACAGTCATCCTCTGCAGCAACACCAAGTCAAAGGAAAATCTGGGCTTGGTAAGATCGCCAGCACATAGTGTGGGATCTCCCAGGCAGCCCTTCCTGGGGCAAACTCCTTGTACCCAGGATTGGTTCTCTGGGCTTTGCAGTGGCCCATGTGCTGTCTTGGCTGATGAGCAGGGCCAAAGCCAAAAGCCCATGCATGTATCATTAAATCAGTCTAATTCCTTTTTCAGGAGAGACGGAGGGAGAATGCAATCTTCTTCTAGCCAAAAGAAGGTTGGTGCCAGCCTGTGCTGGGGCAGGATGGATGGCTGGAGGCAGACAGGTGATGAGAGCTCAAGAAAAAGCCCCTGGTGAGCCGTGCCATGAGTGTCAGTCATCCCTGAACCAGGAGCAGCCCTGACAGAGAGAGCACAGCAGGCAACGGGACACAACAGTCCATTGCCTGTGCTGAAATGCTAGAAAATGACCTTTCCACACTATTAGCATCTGGTGGGGCACCCATAACGCCTACAGCTTCCTTGAGCCCAAAAGACCTCATTGGCAAGGGCATTTTTGGCCTGCGGTAGCTCCTTCAACACAGGATCTTTGCTCCTGTAAAAAGCACAGTGTAAAGTGTTGTCTGCTGAACTGGTGTTACTGTTTCAGTGAAAGCTTTGAGTGTTCTTGACTCAGTGTAAATAAATAATGTAGAAAGAATAATACAGAGCTAATAAAGCTATTATCTGGGAATATTGCAGCCTAATCTCCAGCTCAACGAAGATAATGAGTGTTGAATCATGCCTGGAGCATCCTAAGTAAGCGGCAGTGGTTTTGATAAAGTACAGGAGCGGATTTTTGGTCTCAGCCTGTTGCTTGCTGATAGATTTCTGAAGTGATCTGTGTGGGTCCCTAAGCTGGCTATTGGGTCCACATTCCTCCTGGTGGCAGAGCTGGGTCAGCCTCCCATTGCATTCACCCTGGGCTGGCCCAGGGAACAGGCCACAGCAGTGTGACCAAGCGAGTGGCCACGGCCCTGGAGCAGGATGGGGATGCCATGCCCAAGGACAATGCCATGTCACTGCAGCCTCTGCTTGACCCACATGGTGGTTGTGTGCCACCAGAAGGGATCAGCCCTCCCCAAATAACTGATCCCCACGAGAAAGAAACTCCCTGTGTATCCCACGGCTGTGTGGGCTGCAGCTGCAGCTTGGCAAGGACAGTGGGCTTGGCTGTTCAGCCACAGCGGAACACCTTTCCCTGGAGCTCCTGTGATGGCACAGGGAGGGTGAACCCGTGGACTGAGCAAATTCTTGCTTGCAAAATCCTTTACCCCCGCAGAAAGGCAGGCACAGTGCAAAGGGTTTGCAGGGGCCCGACTCAGTGGTGCTTCGGAGCTTACATCGTCACTGGCAAAGAGCAGAATGGGCTGCTAAATGCACAGCTTTGCAGCAAGCAGCCATCCCAAACCAAAACAAAACACCCCCGGACAAGCTGAGGATACACAAAGGAACTGACAGCCTCTGAATCTGGCTTCACATCAAGGAGTCGTAACTTGAAAGCTTTATTTAGACTACTAAGAAAAACAGCTGCAGAAAAGTACTGATGACGTGCTTTAAAGGGGGATTTCTGCAAGGAGAGAAGTGCTGGACTCCTGCTGGAAGTGGAGCACCTAGCTCCTTCAAAAATCCCATCATTAGACTGGGGAGCACTGCAGAAGGGCAGGATTTGTATTACCTGAAGAAAATAAAAATACTTCTGGAAGAAAAAAAAACCAACCAAAACAACAAAACAATTTAAAAAGAGTAAAAACCTACCTGGAGGAGAGCTTAGGGAAGTCATGAGAAAGGGATAGGAGTCTGGGAGTGGATGCAGTGCTTGGCAAGCTTTTGGTTTGCATCTCCCCCAAGCCAAGTCGAGCTTCCCGGTGCTGGGTGGTGGCGACGCTGGCGAGAGCAGCCCGAGCACATGGACCTGTGCAATGTTGGAGGAAAATGTTTGCATCTGTCAAACAGAGCGAGCTTGTTACGGTACCCAGCAGGGCTCTATCACAGAATCCCTTTCTGCACAGCCATAAAAAGCGGGGAGGGGGAGATAACTCCAAGGCGAGATTCTTGTGAGCTCATAAATCTCCGCGAGCTGGGTCCCAGGACTGCTGAAATCACCGGGAAGCCCAGTGGCCTGGTTTCCGCAGCGCTGCCCGCCCTGCCTCCACTAGCGACCGTATCATTGGGAGAAAAATGGAGCCAAGCTGCTGGGAGAGGGGTGGCTTTTTCCGAGCAACAGGCAAGCTGTTACAGCCCAAGGCTTTCTTAGGATGAAATGATTTAAGCACCTCTCCGGCATCCTGCTGATCTTTTGGAGGCGGGGAGCCTGATAGCTGAGACTCCTCGGGATGATAATTGTGGTGTATTTGTAGAATCAAAGGTTTCCCCTTGGAGCGGGGCCAGCAAGCTTTGGGAAGAAGAATGGATCCAATACAAAGGGGTTTTTTAAAAGCCCATTAAGTCGCCTAGGGGCTGAGCTCAGATTCCCACCGCCTCAACAGTCAGGGCTGAGGGAGCAAGGTTTCGTTCCCATCAACTTAGCCTAAGTGGGAAAATCCTTCTTCCCCATTCCTCCCTTTCCCAGGTCTTCGCAGGGAGGGGGATCGCCCTGGGGTCTGGGTGCAGACCCTGACATCAGCCCCAGAAGGAGCTGGGGGGCTGCCATCTCCCTCTCCTGCACCCAAACTGCCCAGCCGGCTGCGGGGAGGCTGGAGTCAGGGTCTTGGGGCTCCCGGAGTGCTGGGAGCTGGGAGCTGCAGGAGACCTGTGAGACTTGGCATGTGTTTGAGCCCTGTGCTTGTGATTTGCGCTGTCCCTTATACATAAACCAGCATCTGGGAGGTGTTGAGATGCTCCCAAAAGCTGATCTTACCCCCAGCTCGCCATCGGTCAAAACAGGGAGAGCCATGAACAAACCAGGTTTGCTGCAGGGGCTGGGGGCTCTTCTCCAAGGCAAGTCCATGTCCCAAATATAATCTCTGGAGGGACTGAGGTGCTGCAGATATTGTGGAAAAGGCTGAGCTGTGCATGCCCATCCCCTCCCAGTGACACTGCCTTGGGGGATGCTTGGGGCAGTCCTCAACATCCTGACCTCCTGGGCCGGCTCTGTCCTGTACCTGAGTCACCATCCCACTCCTTGCACAACTGCTCAACTCCCCTGATGTGTCCTGAAACTTAAACAGCCTGATAGTCCCATTAGCATTTCTCTCCTTAAGGGTTTCTGGAGGCAGCAGACATCCCTAGGAGTCAGCTCTTACTCATGCCACCCCCACAGAAAATATAGGAATGGGGTTGGTAATCCAGCTGTGACTAAGGAGGTTGCAACTGCGGAGGTCCCCCTCACTGTTGTTGTGACCATGATTTCCCTCTCTGCCAGTTTGGCAACACCCTTTTGTCACCAGCAATCCGGGGCAGTGAGGGCATGTTCAGGGTCCGTCTACCATGGGGACAGTGATACAGGGAGGCTCCTGTTACTGCCACATCTCCTAATGCCCCCAGCTGCTCATCCCTGCACTCCCAGGGGCTCTTCCTGAGCTCTCACAAGGCTGCAGCCTGAGTCTGAGACCTCTGAGCAGCACCAGCCATGGGCAGCTTTTAGACACTGAGGACATCCTGCCAGGATATCAGCCAGAGTCTTGTGCGTGGACCTAAAATTACTGCAAGGCAGATGGAGGAGGAGAGGTTTGTGTACTTGGGCAGAGAAAAGGCTGAGCAGAGGAAAGAGAAGACCTGTCCTGCAGAGTCCAACCCCATGCCCAGCCAGGAAAAATTTCCAGTAGGGCTATTGCTGTGGGTACAGCCTGGATCAGCCAGAGGTGGCTGCAATACCTCCCCATCACAAACACTCCCAGCACAGTGGCTCTGACAGCTGATGGAGCCACAGCTGCACGGAGACCCTGGGGTAGAGCAACATCTGGGTACCATGGAAAAGGGAACACGAGCCTGCGGAAGTCCTCGCAGCAGAGAAACTGCAACCGGAGAGTAACCAGAAGCCCTCCAGGGAAAACCTGTAAGAAAATATAGCCAGTCAAGAGAGATGATCTCATGGTGCTGATGTCACCCCAGGAGTGCCCAGTGATGGAGCAGGGAGGCTGGAGCAGCACTGTGCTCGCTCCATCCATGCAGGATGTGATCTCTTCAACAAGGATCCAACAGGACTCTGCTGCTCTGCTGACTGAACATCGTTGCTCAAGTCCTGTAACAGATCTGTCCTGAATTCTGCTGATTAGAAAGAAATGCAGCACCAGGACCTGTAAAAGCCACACTGATGCTCTGAAAGATACTGGGAGCATGTATGTCCAGTTACACAGCTGTCAGGGATGGGAGAAATTTTCCTGCCTGTGCTGGTCGCTGAGTCTTCACATTCCAGCCCTTGTGCTGGGAGGAACAAAACCTCTTAGCTCTGCAGTTACTGGAGACAGGAGTCACAAACTTTAAGTCATCTGGAGTCAGGCGCTGTAAAAATTTAATGATGCAGGACAAATCAGGGGGACCAAAATAGTGAGCAAGATGGAGATGGTTTTGTGATTTATTGTGCTCAGCCAGGACTTGGGGTATCTGTGAGCCATTCCCAGGTCGACCACAGACTCTAAGAGTGACCTTGGCTGAGTCACTTCAGACAAATTCTGCCAAGAATTGGCTTAGGCATCTTGCAAAAGTAAGATAGGTGCCTAGAATATTGAATGATGTCAAAAATCAGGAGGATTAAGCTACTCCAAATGCAGGTGGGCCTTTGATGAGGGCTCCTAATGCCTTTGGATAAGCTTCTTTCCTTAATGGATGGCAGAATTGGGCTGGGACCCACCAGATGATCTGGGGTTTAACTGTTTTATGCTCCAGTAAGAGGCTGGAGGCTCATCATGAGCATAAGGTGACTTGGCACTTCCTCACTCTGTCTCTGCTACAGGTCTAGAGCACAGGATGCTCCACTGATGAAACAACAGCCTCACTTGTCTCCCTGGCTGTTGCAACCATGTGAATTTGTAGCCCACTCCCCCAGGCAATGGAGCCAGATCTGGCCAGGCCATTTCTACCTCCCTGTTTTCCCTTCCTGCAGAGCCTTAATCTGGGGTTTTAAATGGGATTTAAGTGTTGCTCTGGCTCTTTGCTGGCCCCTCTGCAAAGGCAATAAATTCAACCCCTGCTAGATGTGAACAAATAAAAGCAGCTCTCCCTGTAGGCTATGTGTGCACACATCCCTGTTAAACCCTTCTCTGACAGCCCCAGCAACAGCTGGTGGAAATCGGCAGCAGTCTCTAGCCTTGAGAGAGAGGCACTGATTTACACACCTCTCCCACCCCTTCGCTCCTCTTCCTCCTGCCTCACCTCTTCCCTGGATGCTACCCCTCATCTCACCTCCTTCCCTGCTCTCAGGAGATAAATAACCATGGATGTGAGGAAGAAAACAGGGTACTGAAGTTTCATCCATTGAGAATTTGCTCTGTCTGCCTTGAAATTTTGTTGTTGCTGTTGTTTGTTTGGTATCTTCTGTAGCAATTCAGTGCAAGAAATGTCATCTCTAGGGATAAGGAGGAGAAAAAAGACCCGGGCAAAGTTACAGATCCCTAATCAGGAATGGCTTGTTTTCTAGCCATGTTCAGGAGTCTGGGAGGGGAGAGATAGAGACCTCCAGCGTCCCTGAGCAATACATTTTCCCCAAGACCCAGAATCTGAGGCAGGCACAAGGCTGTGGGTGAAGCCTGGCAATGGCAGGAGGCTCCGGGAAGGAACAGTCACCCTTGGCTTTGTGAGCAAACAGGAGCTGAGTGTCAGGAACCTGCCAAAGACACTCCAGGTACCAGCAAGATGATCCAAACCAGGGCATGGCCACACGTGCAGCATCTCACAGGAGACAGCTGGGAGGATGGATGGCGAGGGAAGCACGAGGGGCTTCTGGCAGCTGCAGGGAGCAGTGGAGAGGGGAGGAAGGCAATGACAGGAGCACAGAGAGGGGTGGGGTGGAGGGCCCTGGCCAAGACACTGAGATGATTTAGGGCTTCCTATACCCCCAGCACACTTGCAAGTGCTTTGTATCTCTCTGCCACTCATCTGAGTCATCTGTTTCCCACAGGGCATGGTGTTCTTTCAGGTGAAGCAGCCAGGAGAGGCTGTGCTCTCCCAGCATCTCCCAGCAGAGTGGGTTTAGACAGGGCAGGGTTGGAGCAAGATCTTGCTATAGCTGTTTGCAATAAGTCTCACAATCTGCTCTCCAGTTACTTCTTACATTTTTTATTTCTTAGAAGGACAGGCTGGGTGGGGCCCTGAGCAACCTGGTCTAGTGGAAGGTGTCCCTGCCCATGACAGGGGGGTTGGAACTAGATTATCTTTAAGATCCCTCCAACTCAAACCATTCTATGATTCTGTAACATGATTCCATGATTTTGCCCTTCTCTGAACACACTGGAAAAGAATTCGGTTGCTTGGGCTCAATATCCCCACCTCCACCATGGTACAACTCCCTGGCTTGCCATAAAGCACTTACGTGCATGTGATTAAATGCCACTGAAGCGGATGGGAATTTGCTTACAAGCAAATTACAAATTCCTTACAAGCTTAAGGACTTTGCAGAACCAGGGTCTAAATCCACCGAGTCTTTGCTAACGCTCCCAGCCGGCTGAGTCCTGCCTTGGGAATGCGTTTATTTTCCCTTTTGAGGCTATGAAATGTTACGCTGAAGCTTTGCCCTCCCCGCCAGCTGCAGGGAGCTGATGTGAATCCTGGGGTGAGATTGGGCTCGGCACTGTTGGAGATAACGCCGGCTTAGGGTGTGGTTTGTTTTCACACAGAACATCCCAGCCCAGATACAGAACCATTAAAGGTCCTCTGTGTACTCTAAAAACCTCATGTCAAAGAGCAAAAAGCATAATGCTGTCTCCTACCTTTGAGCCAAAACCAGCCCTGATTGCTGTGATGGAAATCTTCCCATAAACTCCAATGGACTGGGATGGTGGTAGGGGCTCAGATGGTGGGTTTGTTCTTTTGGTGCAAGTCTTTGGTTTAGACTGAAACAACAATTAAATAAAAGCTGTGGCCTGCTTTTCTGCTGAGCAGATCATCTGTGCAACGTGAAAGACTATAATCTCAAGAAGAGAGGGTTTTTTTCCTCCAAAATCAATTTTATTTACTTTTTGTAAGGGGATGGGTTCCATATTCCATTACTGTCAGCTGAATCAAGAGTGTCCTTTTAAGTTTCACTGGAACAGACACATAAAAACTCTCCCCCAGGGATAAGACAATATTGATCTGACATGGATTGGTCTCAGAGAACATTTATCAGGGTCTAGTGAGCAGCTAACGATGAACGCTACCAAGTATATTCTTACAGATTTAGAACAGGAAACCCATTTTGTTTCCCTCAGCTCAGAGAAAGTCCTGGTTTAGTTTTTCACCCAATGAGCAAACCCTGCCCACCCCCTCCTGTTACAAGGCATTACAGGGATTATTTTCCAGGCAAGCTTGGTACCCATGCTCTCCCCTTCTCGGGGCCGGATGCTCATCAGTCTTACACGATGACTATTGCATGTGTCCTACTTATCCAGAGAGGCTCTGGGCAGCTGGTTATTGGGTTTTCCTGTCTGAATACAGGAGCTTAATTTAATAGGCGGCTGTTGGAAAAACAAGCAGGAAAGCAACACAATGGGGCTTGATAAGCAGCCTCCAAACAAGCTCCGAGGAGGCAATTACAAGAAAATGGCTGAGCAGTTTCGATGAGGAAGATGCAATTCCAGATGCCAACCATTCTACAGATACTTGCCCAGGCTGGGAGCTTCCAGATCAAACCATCACTACATGGTTAACCAAAGTCCTTGAGGAGGGGAGTGGGAAGAGGGGTCCTGGGAAGGCATTTTGTGGAGGAAAAAAGATGAATGGAAGAGTGAAAGAAAAGCTGTGCCGGGTCAGATGCAGGGACCATCCTGCCCAGCATCCTCTCATAGCCAATGGTGTATGATAAGCCAAGGGTATGAGAAGTGTTAGGGGATATTTTCCCATAAACTCTCCAAGCCTGCAGCAGGCTGCATGCAGCTCCAGGACTTCCTGAGCCCGAGGCTTGTATAGAAATACTGTATTGAATAGTCCTGGCCTAACCAGTTACCTCAATGAAAAATGCTCCATATCTTTGATCACTAGTTCTTTGGTGAGAACAGAGGCCAGAGCTGCTCACAGCATTCAAGAAGAGAGCAAACCAGGAATTTGTACAGCAGTTTTTCCTCTTACCTCATTAACTCCTATCCGTCTATTTGCTTTCTTGACTGCTGCTCAGCAATGAGTTGATGCTTTAATCAAATCCCTTGTTATAAATCCAGATCCTTTTCCTGAGGGGTTGCAGTCAGTTCAGAGCCCATTGCCATGTGCATGATGTTAGGAGTGCTCCCTCTGAGGCTCATCACTTACATTTGTCTCCACTGAATTTCATCTGTCATTTTGTCAATGAGCGTCCCGAGGTCCTGCTGCGATTTGGTGCCATCAGCCTTTCCAAGCAGCTCAGTGTCACCAGAAACCATCACCACGTCCCCACCCACCTCCACTCCTCCGTCACTCATGAAGATGCTGAGCACAGACCCCCACTCAGATCCCCATGAAACTCCCCATCTCATAGCTCCAGTGCAGACTGACCATCCCAGTCTGGCCTTTGTGGTTTCTGTCTATAAACCACTGAGGTTTCTTTCATGGCTCCTTACTCCCCTCAAAATGTTTTGATGAAGGATTTTGTCAGAGACTTTAGGAAATCAGTATCTCTTATATCCATTAGATCTCCATTTTCCACCACGTATTTGGCTCCATCAAGGACTGTGTAGATTTTGTGAGTTACAATTTCTCTTGCCAAAACCTGTGCCATGGTACAGATGTTTATCCTCTCGTCCCATCAGTTTCACAACACCATCATTGGGTTTGCTGCTCCAGATAACCTGCCCTTGACACTTTTATCCCAAAACTGCCTCTGTGATTGTAGCCTCCTATTGCTTCAACACCCAATGTGCAAGAAATGAAGCAAGGCAGGCTGGAGACCAGCATGGCTGAGCAAAGACTTGCTCCTCAAACTGAGTGAGAAGGAAATGCACAGCCAATGGAAGCAGGGACAGTTGACCTAGGACGAGTACAGGGATATGATTTGGATGTGTCGGGATGGGCTCAGGAAAGCTAAGGCACAGATGGAAAAGGCTGATAAGAACATGGTCTAGTGGAAGGTGTCCCTGCCCACAACAGGAGGGTTGGACCAAGATGATTTTGAAGGTCCCTTCCAACCCAAGCCCTTCTGTGATTCTATAATTTTACTCCATGTTTTGGTATCAGCTCCTCTAAGGATCCTCTTTCTTTAACTTTCTCAACACTGGCTTTTCCTTGGTCTCTGAATAAATTTTTGTGCAGACTCCATATGAAACACAATCACAGTAAATCCCTTCCTGCCTTTCAGACCTTCCCATATAGCTGTTGCCAAGAAAGAGAAAACAATTATACAAGATGGAAAGAGCTTGACCTCTTATCCAGAAAAAAAGTTTACTTAAGGTAAAATGTTCCACGCTATTAATTTGATGTGAGTTTTGATTTGCACCAAGAGCACTAACTGCTCCTTCTGCCAGCTCATGCAGAGAGGTTATTCCCATGCATGTGGGAATCCAACCGTGTATCCAATCGCTGCTCTGATTCACGTGAAATGGGAACCCCTGGAAAATTGATTTCTTAAATCCAAGCGGAGAGTGCCGCATCTTGGGAGGCCTCTGCCAGGCAGCTGCGACACAGATCCCGCGTGTCCGTGTCACTCATGTCGCCAGCCGGGTGAAACTTTATCTTCGCCGCTCGGCGGGAGCGGGACCCTCCCGCCTGCCCTCCGCCTCCTCTGCAGCACGGGCAGTGCCGGGGCCCGCAGCTCTCCGAGTGAGGCGTCCCGGGTGCGGTACCCTCGGTGAGGTACCCCCGGTAGTACCCCCGGTGCGGTACTCCCTGTAATACCCCCGGTAGTACCCCGGTGCCGAACCCCCGGTGCGATACCCTAGGTAGTACCCCCGGTGCGGTACCCCCGGTGCGGTACCCCAGGTAGTACCCCCGGTGCGGTACCCCCGGTGCGGTACTCTCGGTAGTACCCTCGGTAGTGCCCCGGTGCGGTACCCCCGGAGCAGCACCCCCGGCCGCGGATCCCCGCCCCGCGCGTCACTACAACTCCCGGCGGCGGGCGGGCGGTGACGCCAGCGCGCCGGGCGGGGCGGGCGCGGCCCATTGTGGGCAGGGGCCGGGCGGGCTCCGCGCCGCGCAGCGCAGCGCC
>VZTE01000289.1:26102-40059 GCA_013397775.1 Eulacestoma nigropectus
TGCACCCCACGCCCCTCCCTTCGCTTCTGCTTGGATTTTTTTTTTTTTTTTGTATTTGGAGCTCACTTATGGACACGGAGGAAGCGCAGCAGCGCGTTGTCGTGCGCTTGGTAAGAGCTGATGCGTTGCTGGCTGAAGACATCCTCGTCTTTCCCAACCCAGAGTGCCGAGAGCTCCCCGGCAGGGCCTGGCGGATGATTGAAGGGTTATTCGCCGTGCCAGACAAGTGGCTTCATGTTTCCCTTCTGCATTCCTGGGCCTGAGCACTGCATAGCGATGTGCTTTCAGCTACGTGCTGCTTACCTGAACCACGTCTCCCCCGTGCAGGCAGCTCGCGTGGAAGTCGGGGCTCTCCCTCTCCAGGCCGCTCTGTCCCTGTGCCACCGAGTGCTTTTACGAGAGGGTGATGAAATGAGGTGTGGAGGGTGTGGTGGAGGAGCCGCAGGAGTGTCCGGCTCTGTCTGCGCTGGTGAAGGCAACTGTGCCTGCTTTTACCACACCTCCTGAAGGGACGGTTTTCAGAAGCTGAACCCAGTGACCCAATTACCGACCTCTGGGTTTGGACTGTTGCCAGGAGCTCTGCACTGAGGCTCCTCATCCCCTTTTGCGCAGGCCTTGGGTGGGAAGCAGCCATGCCGAAGCTCAAAACAACTTGGCAACAGCCAGAGATCGGTGAGATAAAGAGAGGGGAAGGACCCAGTTAATCCACCTGGCCTGTGCCCATCCCTAGGAGAGCAGAGGAAAACACAGTGGGATCTCCTGGTGTTCCTTGCTCCCTGCTGCTCCTCTTTCACATGAGGCTTTCATCCTGTTTCCCGTGGCGATGGGCTGGGCTGCTGGCAGATCCTGCCTTGGGGCAGTGTGGCAGGAGGAAGCAATTCAAAATCGTGCCATTTAGAGGCAGACTCTGGGGGGTGGTGTGTGAAACACCAGCAGCTGGGCTCTGTACCAATATGCAAAACTGAGCTACAGAGCCTGGCAGCTTTTGGGGAAGGCTCTGCGGGGTGTTGGTTCCTTCGATGCTTTGCAGGAGTGAGGATCAGCTTGCCTCCCCTTCTAGAGAGCGGGGCATCCCCAGAGGTTGTAGGGTCGAGCATTTGAGGGTAGACTGTCACTAAGCAGGAAAGTCCTCACACTGTTTTTGGACAGGAACACAACTGCCCATACGCTGAGGCTGCAGGGGAGGGGAGCTGGGGCTGCGCTCTGCACCTGGGAACCAGCTTTGCACCACTTGGGTTGGGAGGAGATGACAGTACTTGTCATTAAAATCAAAGAAAAGTGGAGTGTGAAAATGGGGGATTCAGAGGGGCATCATTCAGGGCTGGGATCTGCAGCCACTCAGGTCTGAGGCGTGAGAAGGAGAGTGCTGTTACACGGGGGTGTGGAAAGATGTTTATGTTGCTCATGTGATTTTCTAGCAGCTTGGTGCCTGTTACAGGCAAACTCTGTTGGCAGGCTTTCCTCCCAGCTCCAGCAGGGAGGAGGATGAGGATTGAGGAACAGTCCAGAGACCATTTCCCCCACCCCAAACAAGCAAGATGAGTTGTTTGCTGTGGGTTGGCCACGGAGGCAGGCAGCTCAGGGGGACGTTTTGTTGCTCAGATGGTTGTGTGACTTAGAGCTCAGTCCGTGGTAGGTCTGCCCTGCTGCTGCTCCTGAGTGTTTCTTGTGTCCAGACTTCTCTGGGGCGGCTCTCTGGAGCTGCACATCCATCTGACTTTTACCTAGCCATGAGGTGTGGTTCGTTTGTTTTTTTTTTTTTCCTGAGTGCTTGTTCTTTGCTTGGCCTCAGCATCAACTTAATGAATGGTGCTTAGAGGAGCTCTGAACTCATGTCCCATCCTGGAGAGTCTGCGTCAGCCACAGTCCGGTGCAGCTGTTTCCTTCAAAGATGCTTGTGTGGATGGAAGTGACTGTAAATCTGTTTGTGTAAAGCTTTCCCTCCCGTGACTCCAGTCATCCTTCATTTTCCTGTTGTTTCATGCTGCTGCTCCTGGAAAGCACAGCACCTTCTCGCCAGAGCCGAGGATGAGGCAGATGTGTCAGGGAAGGTGGATACCCTTGCCGTGCCTCGCTTCCGCAGGAATCGCATGCAAAGGACGCTTCATTGGCTGAGGTTTCCTTCCCTCTGCCCCTGAGGCACGAGGAGTGTCTTGGCTTGTGTGCCCAGTGCAGGGAGGAGAGGGTGCTCTGTGCCTTGATATCAGGGTAAGCCTCTCGGGTGCCTGGTGTTTTTCAGCTGCCCTGTTTGGCTTGGCACTGTTCTCCTTGCATATCCCATGCATCGCTTTCAGCTGCCGTGCCTCTGCAGAGGGACACTCGCCCAGCTTGCTCATGGACAGCCTGGTGTTGGATCTCATCCAGCAACACGGGAAAAAAGCAGCCCCACGGTGATGCCTCCTTGGGTTTTCTTCTTCCATCGAGTCCTATGACCAAGCACAGGGCTCCTGCCATGCCCATCCCCGTGTCTCAGCCTCCGTGTAGGAGACAGCAAGGTTAAGGCTGTCGGAGCTCGGGTGTTGCTCTGTGGTGCCGGGCGAGCGTCAGGCGGGAGAAAAGCTGAACTTGCAAATCTGTTCCTGGGTGCTCCGGTAAGTCATGCCAAGGACTGTTTGAACAGTGCTAATCCCAGGTGCCTCTGGAGCAACCTTGTTTACAGTGCCAGCGCTTCAAATGGGTGTTCTGACAGAAACTTTACGCAAGCCATTTGCTTACCAAAGCTCTCTGGGTCTGGGAGATCGGTTTTCAGACCTCAGTGTGCCATCTCCTTGTCCCAGCGTTTTGGAGACACCCTGCAAAGAGACTGGAAGCTTTTTGGGGACCACTCGGATCCATTTATGAGCTCCATCTGTTTTTCCATGGAGAATGCTGCTGGCAAATTGCATGTGAAATAGCTGGTGGCTCCAGAGCCACGAGAAATCCCTGCCCATCACACGGAGCAAAAAGATGTTGAGGAAAATTTTTGGAGCATGCTAAATATTGTAATCCCTACAGTCAGTCTGCTTTTGGGGCTGGGGCTGGAATTGAGCCTTTATGCGCATCGGTTTTTTCCCCATTTACTTTTGTATTAAATGCTGCTCTTCCACTTAACGGAGTCAGCAAAATTTGTCAGTTCTTAATTGATGCAGTGGTGGTCATAGTTGTGTTCAAAGTGCAGTGATGTGAGACAGGCTGTGATTTGGGTTACCTAGTCATGAAATTGTGCCGTTCCCTTAGCTGGCACACTAGGACTTACCTTACATCCAGGCTTTTCAAGCCATTCTATAGCGTGACAGCTTTCATCCTGAGAAAAAGAGAGTAAAGAGGGACTTTAGCCTCAAAATTCTCTGAACTGATTTCCAAAGGATTGCTTTTAGTTGCATCAGAGGAAGCTTTGTTGGTTTTGCTCTGGGGATGAGGCTGAACTAGGTGAGAGACGTGTGAGACAGTGGTGATGATGATGTGTCTCGCAGCTGTAGCTCGGTTGCCTCATGTTCATGTTTTTCTTTTACCTCTGCCTTGTGGTTTGGACTGTGTTTTTCATTTTGGTGAAAGTTGGGGCGAGACTGTGTCTTCGAGGTCTGGCATCCCCCGTATGCCATGGGGTGTGGGATAATTGAGGAGGGACCCAGCTGTGGTAATGGGCTGTTACAGTGTGTTCTGAAATCTGTGTCCTTACTCTGGGAAACTGACTCTAGGCAGCATGGAGCGGGAGCAAAAAGACCTGTGAAAAATGGGTGCTCATTTTTCTGGGGGGGGGTGAAAGCCAAAGAAAACAGATCCAGCAGTCGCCTTGTCCAATATGTCACGGGAATGTCCCTATCCAGCCCCTGGGTTGGACTCAGTGCTGCTAATTACAGCTTGTCTTGCTGGTGAAAGGAAAAGTTTGAATCTGTTTACCCCGAGTTTCCCACAGCAGAATTTTGGGACAGCACCAGCCCCATATCTTCATGCCTGGAAGCTCTTGTCCAAGGCCAGAGACCAGGCTGCTCTTTGCACCAAGCCTTGGATTTGTAAGCACCCGTTATGGCTGAAGGTCTTGGAAAAACACCTTTCTGTCTCTCTGTGCTATTCCAAACTCACCTGCTGCAAAAGGCCCCGCAAAGGTGCTCTGGAGCCCAAGGGACGTTGCTGTAAAAGTCCCAAGCACAGGACCGCCGTCCTTTCTGGCGCTGGTCTTGTTTTTGGCTCTGTCCTGACGGAGGAACCGCAGCTCAGCTCTCCCTTGGGTGCAGTGCTTCCCGCCTAGCAGAACTGGCTGGCTTTCAGGAAAACAAACAGGCCTCCTCCGCTGGAGCTGGGAGTCCCGGGCTGCTGCACAAGGGGAGAAGGTTGTGACCAAACGACCCTTTCATCGCCTGCCTCTCTACCTGTGCTGCTGCTGCCGCCGCTCTGCAGCGCTGGAACTGGGCTGTGTCTGATTTACAACAGGCTGCATTTGGGGGACAGCTTTATGTTCTTGTTTCTAAATTCTCCTGTAGCTCCAGGAGGCGAAACCATCCCTCACCTTTCCATTTTGCATGAGGCTGTGTTTCTGTTGGGAGTCCCGCGTTACAGAAGCCTGTGGGGTGCTGCTGGCGGGGCTGTGGTGTTGTGAGCCCACGGCACACACGTGGGCAGAGCAGCAGGGCAGTTTCTTATCTGAGAGCTCATGGGATGCTCGGTGCTTTCCCAGCACCAGCTCCAGGTCGTGCAGTGCCCAACACGGATGTTCTCAGCTTGCCAGTGCTGGTCTAACCCCAAGCTTATTAAAAGCCCATAAGACCGTGTCTTCCCCTTCCTCCTCCTGCTTCCTTCCCCCTCCCTTGGCTTTTCAACACCAGGTTTTGAATAAATCATCTAGGATGTGATCACACAGGAAATTTGCGAATTAAATTTTTTTTTTTTTTTACAGCCAAGTTCGGAAGTGAATTCAGCTCTCCAGGGTTTCAGTCCTGTGCTTTTTAATCACGAGGTTCCCCATCCTTTCTACTCTGTCACTTGTGACATGACGTCTCCTTGGCTGTGTAAACTTTTTCCCTGCTTGTGCCTGCCCACAGAAACAACAGCTGCTGGAAATGCTCTTCAAGAACCTGAAATGGCTGGGGATTGCCTGTGAAAAATGCAGATTTAATCTGTATTAGGTCTTTTTGTTGTTATTTTGTTTACCACTTGGTTATCCTTTTCCTTCAAAGAAAAGCCAAGCCCTTGTTCTTGCAGAATTCACCACTCGTGATGTGTTCCTCGCTGGAAGTAACACGCTCAAAATCCTGCATTCCTTTGTGCATCTTTGCTTTATTTTCTTTTTCTTTGTGGGTGGGAGCTTAGGGAGTATAATGGGCAGATTAGCAACTGTATTTGTGGAGTAACCCATCTTTGTGCAGGTCTGGCTAAAAACCAATTAAGCTTGTCTTGATCTCTAAATGAGATTTTTGTCGAGCGCCTCACCCAACCGCCTTCTGCATCCATTAATAGCAGGGCGAGATGAAAATAGCTGAACGAGTGAAGATCGCGTGTTGGATAAACAGAGAGGCGTTGGCTGCGGGGAGGTTCCCGGGATGCGTGCGAGCTGCTGCCTCTTTGTGTGGTTGTTTTGTAGCTCTGGTTCTTGAAACCTGGGATTAGCAGTCTTTGACTGCAAGTGTGCAATCCCCGGCAGTAGCAGGCGTGGGGTCACTGCTGGATAAAGAGGGAGCGTCCCATGGACTTCATTACTGTGCTGGCCCCCACTCCTGTGACATCCCTGGGAGCTCCTTGTGACTCTCAGCTGCAGGTCCTGCAAAGTGCCTTGGCCTGGGTGTATCTGTCTGGTCTTAGGTTGCTTTTTAGCCTGGAAAATCCCTGTGGTTTTCCAGGGGGACACAGGACATCGCCAGGCTGGGGGTGTTTGCTGCTGCTGTGATGAAAACCAGTCCGGGAACGGCGCTTCAGTGCGGCGTTTTTGAAGAGAACCGACTAAGGAAAGATGCCTTTAATAAGCTGTGCCTCCGGGGAACCCTTCTATCTCTGTCCCAGACTGTTTCTGCATCAAGATAAGGTTGCAGAGCAGCTGGATTTGTGCTCTGCTTTGGGAGGTGTAGGAGGGGGAAGGGCATAGGATTTCTTTTCAGGTTCGAACATTCATTATGGTCACTTTTATTTGTAAAGTAGCTACAGAGAAGCTGTGCACAGGTGATACCTTCTTCCCTGCATGCCTGGCCTCACTGTTATGGACAAATGATGGCAAGAGTGATCTCAGGGCAAGGGGGAAAGGAAAACACTGGGTGAACTTGCAGGGTATAGCTGCTGCAGATGTGCTGTAAGATGCAGCAGCAGACCACCCTTCTGCCCCGCTTGGTCCTCTCCTAGGGGTGCACAAGCCAGCTTCTCCCTGCATGCCTAGCATTTCGTTCTCCATCTCCCCACTCCTTAAATTCCAAAAGCTCTTGGGTTATTCGTGGAAGTGCTGCTTTCTTTCTTCTCCCTATGTAAAAGTGCCCAGTAAGAGATGTGGGTCTAAGGACATGCCATGTTGTGCTGAAGCCCGTGTGCCACATCAAGGAGGTCAAGGTCTTGTGGACCTCGACATCATGGCATGGTGAAACCCAGTCATTCCTGTGCTGGGGAAACTTGGGTCAACTTGGGAATCCTGAATCCACGAAGACCTGGATCCAGATGAGGCAAGTGTCTTCCAGGGTTCCATGACAACTGCAGAAGCCTCAGGAAAATCTAAAACTGGGATGACTGGAAGATGGCTTTGGTGCTTGGGTGGGAGTTATGAAGAGAGGGGCTGGAACAACCTTCAGGGCTGGTGCTGTTTTGGTTTTTTTGGGATTCTCTTTACTGAAAAGCTGGGGAGTTTTGATGCCAGTGATACAGATAAATACCTGGTGGCAGGGTGTCCCCCCGACTTCATCCTGCTGTCGTGGGGCTGAGGCGGTTCGGTGCAGTGATCTGATGTGGCATGGCAGCCCTGCCCCGTGGAGATACCATCTCCTGGGAGGAAAATGTAAAAATAACCATGTCTTTGGCTGCGTCTTTGAGTTGCGTGAGACTGCAGCAAAGGAAGTGGGGGATGAAATTATATCCATGGAAATTAGGCAGGAGAAATGAGCCTTTTCCTGGGAGGCAGATCTGAAGGAAAAGTCCTGAAGACCATGAGGGAAATGTCCTCACCCTCCTCCTGTACCATGCTGGGGTTCAGGGGACGCACTGGAGCTGGGCTCTGGGGTGGTTTCAGAGGGTCCCCCATTGTCCCCTGTCATCCTCTTCCTCCCTGTGGGCTGAAGGAGGTGCAGCCCCATATGGGTTCCTGCACCTTATCCTGTACCATGGCTCCAGGGTCTAGACAGGTGACGCAGACCCTTGTGAGAGACTGTGTCCTGCCCAAGGCTTTGGGAACCTGTTGGACCCACTCTTCCACCTCTTTGCTTTTCAGAGCTGTAGTGGAGCAGGTCTGTTCCTCCGTGGGGGACCACTAAAGCGTGGAGCTAGGAATAAATCCATGGGAGCTGTGGTGGATGGCAGACGGGCGCTCCTGGCCTAAGCAGGCTCAGCTAATTTAATCTGCGGTGGATGTGATCTCCTTTGTCTTCCAGTTGAGCTAAATATACCCTTTGAGTTGTGGTTATGGAGGCTAACTCCCTTTTTGATTACGGAAAACACACTAATGTGGGATGCAGCTGGCTGCCTCTGGATGGAGCTGGGAGAAGAGCGGGATTGGGGCATCCCATGGCTGAGACTAGCGTTGCTCTCTCGTGCTTACTTGTATCTGGACCAGGGCCAAGGTGTGGGATGCTCGATGGGCAGCTGTGTGGAGGTCTCCAGCTCTGGAGTTTCGTGTGATGCAGGTTTTGGAAGCACGAGGAATTCCAGCATAGCCATGAGCTTTGTCTGACAGGTTCTAAAGTTTAGTGGCTGAATTGCACCTACCTGGGCATGGCTGGTGGCTTCAGGGCAGAGAAAAGGTCCCTCTCCATCTTTGCATAATTCCCAGAAGCAGCAGTTCATTATTTCTGGATGCAAAGGAAAATAAAAAGCTGTTGGTCAGCTTGAGCAGCAATTGGAAGAAGTTTTAGTCTGGGAAGGCAAAAGGGAAATTAAATGCCAGTGGTGAAATTTAATGTGTTAGTCCAAAGGTGCCACCTGGGAATTACGTGCCTGGGACTAAGAGCAGGAAGCTGTGTGTTGGGGGATGCCTGCACCCTGTTCTGTCTGTGTGGGTGCTCTGCCAGAGCTGCTCGGTGGGTCTTGGGTTGCTTCATCTCACGAGGTTTGTCCTGTGTGACAGCATCTCAGATTCTTCTGTGTTTGGCCTCACAAGGGTCCTTGAAAGACCAGAAAGTCACAACAACAGGTAAAATGTGCTGCTGCATCTTCCTTGCTGTGCTGGCCTCGAAGCCAAGAGACATTTTATCTTTTCAGCCCTCACTGTTGCAGGCTTCAGAGGAGCCAAGAAAGCAGTTCATCAGGAGAGCTTCAGTGACATGTGGCTTCAGGGTCTCTAATATTAGCAACTTCTGAGTTAAATACCCGGCGCCAGCCATGCAAGTGCCTTGTGCAGGTATTTGCTGGAGGTTGGCAAACCTCTATTCCCCATCTGCTGACCTTCAGTGTGTAACCAGCTTATCTCTGAGCAGCTGGATTTAACCCTCTTATCCACCTCTGTGCTGGTGGTGTGGTGTGCCAGCCCTTCACACTCTCTTGCTCCTCTGCCCCAGGATGCCGGGAAAAGCCTGGATGACTTCCTTGAGAAATGTCTGTTTGCCCTCCCTGGGATGATTACTTGTGTTATTTAAAAAGAAACAAAACAAAAAATGCACCAGTAAACTCCTGGATTTGGATTATTAAGTTGATTGAAGTGTTTAAGTGAATGAGTTTCCCTTTATTTAATAGAAATATATATGTCTCATCATGGTTCCTAAAATAATGAGCCACTGACCTGCTTTATCTCTGATTTGGCTCACAGACGGAGAGCGGAGGTAAATAATCAGAGAAGCACAGAATATCCTGAGCTGGAAGAGACCCTCAGGTATCATTGAGTCCAACTCTGGCCCTGCCCAGGACACCCCAAGAATCACACCATGTGCCTGAGAGTGTTGTCCAAAATGTTCCTCTCAGTGCTGTGACCACTGCCCTGGGGGAAGAACCTTTTCCTAATATTCAGCCTAAACCTCCCCTGACACAGCTTCATACCATTCCCTCAGGTTCTATCACAGGTCACCAGAGAGAAGAGATTGGTGCCTGCCCCAAATTTCAGATAAAAGTAGGGGAAATCAGCTTCACCCTTGAAAGATCAGCTCCTCATCTTCTGTGGCAATGCCTGAGTTTGTTAGTTCAGGGAAGCAGAGAATTGCTCTCCAGGGGCAGGGCAGTTTGTCCTTTCCTGGTGTCTCTGGAGCAGAGCAGCACTCCACTGTGGGGCCAGTTTCCAGCTCGGAAAGGGGAGATCTCACCTCCCTGCCCTTGCATGGTCCGTAAGCCAGGAGGACGCTGGAGAGCCAGGAGCTGTGCCCTGGGGCTGGGAGGAGGCAAGGGACCACATCCCACCGGGAGACTGGGAAAGCCATTAGCATTTTATTCTGCAAAGCCAGTGCACGTGGGAATGGCAACCCCTCCGTGGTGGGTTAAGCGAATAGATGTGATGAGACACGTTTGTTTATCAAAATGCTGATCAGTGCCGAGGGGAATGGGGTGTGTTTCGGGGAAGGGGCGAGGCAGCGTGGCAGGGCGGAGGTGACCGCGATCAGCGGGGTCCACAAACACAGCTGTGTGTGCCCTGGTAACTTGAACTCGCCGGTGCTGGGAGTCCCTGCCTCAGACTGCTGCCAGAGATGCTGTACTCATTATTAATCTGCTGAGATAATTGTAGTTTTAATGCTTCCAGCGGGGGAGTTCACAGGAGGCGGAGGCATTCCTAGAAGCCCTCGGTGGGTACCATCCTGCAGGCATCCAACAACGTGACTCAGCGTCTTGGCTGGTGGGGTTTTAAAGTGGGCCTCGGGTTGGTGCTGATTCTCAGAGCTAGAAGGTGATCTGAAGACTGGGAGCACAGGCAGTGGTTTGGAGCTGTGGAAAGCATTTTGAGCTGTGATTAGCAAAAGAGGCAGTTTAGGAGCGGGGCTGCTGCTGAACCCGGGGTGGAAGGGCAGTGCCTGACCCTGGGTTGACTGATGAGTGTGCAGGGAAGTGCTGCACGTGCATAAAAGCTGGGGAAATGTTGTGTGCTGGGGAATGGGAATGGTCCTCTTGCCTTTGCATCAGGAAGCTATAAAGTGGCATCCAGCAGCTCTTCAGCCCAGCAAACAGCCCATGCCTGGAAGCCAAAGCCAGGTGCATGCTGTCCTGAGCAAGGCACGGGGACATCTGGATATTTATTTATATTTGAGCTGCATTTAGCCACTGGAACAAACACTTGCAGAAAGTGGCCTTAGCCTTGGCTCAGCATCCTGCATGCAGACCACAGGTAGCCCTGAAGGGAGTTTGAGCTTGATGAAAGCACATTAAGCCATCAGTAGCAAGAGAAGCAGATAGGATTAACAAGCTGTAGTGTTTGGGAGCCCCATACTCCAAGAGAAATCACTTTCAGAGCAAACACTTCTAGTGTGTAGCTTCATAGGGCTGGAGGAGGACAATGCAGAAGAGATCCACATGGATCTGTGCCACGTCTCACGAGGGAGACAGTCCCACCTCCCTGTCCCACAGTGAGGAGACCCTGGAGGGGTGGCTGGGGCAGTGTTTGGGATGCTGCTGGGGGCAGCAGCCTCTGTGTTCCATCCCACCTGGCAGCTGCAGCCCTATGTAAGCCAGCAAGCAGGTGTGGATGGAGTTTCTGCAGGTGTGAAACTGATGTCAAGCAGTGTTTTTTCCTATTTGCTTGTAAAAATCATCCGTTGGCTCTGCCTGCTGTGGGGCAGAGAGGTGGGGACCAGGTGAGATCTGACACAGATCTGCACTGGCCTCTGTGTTGCCCTCTGCCAGCTCCCTGAAGCCCCGTAAGAAATGTCTGCTCTGAAAAAGTGATTTCTTCTGGAATGTGGGACTGAAACGATAGCAGTGCAACCTCTCACTGCTGAGGAGAGTCCTCGTTTTGTCTTGTCCCGTTGATCTGAACGAAGTAATTTATAAGGACATTTTCCATGAATCAATAAATCCATGCTTGCTGCTGTGCCTGGGAGGCTTAATTTGCTCTAGATACTGCACAGAGTATCTCTGTCCTGAATTGCACTGCGAAGTTCTGCTCTTTGGGAGAGGATGAGGAGAACAGCTGGATCCTCTGGGAACATGCTGCAAGCATCTGATGGTGCCTGATCCCTGTTAATTGTGCACCTCCTGGTGTGGGCTGAAGAGTTCAGGGAGGGTGTAAGAGCAATAGTTTCCCTGTGTGTGGAGTTTGAGGGCTTAGTCCATTCTGCCAAGTATTTCCTGATGTTACAGATCTTGGGGAAATAGAAGCCAAAAAAAAAGGGAGGGGTGGGAGCACTGGCCTTTAAAGGAGACCACAGTGCGGAAATCTGCGTTACAGTTAGGTTTTCCTTTCACATCTCTGAGTGATGCTTCCTCTCAAGAGGAACTGAAAAATTCCTGTTGCTCTGTGCCACCTCCCCTTCCAAAAGCTGCTTTTATGAGCCCTTTGGAAGCAATGCACATGAGTTTACAAAGCCTGCCACTGGATCTGCCTGGAAAAAGAGGGTTCAGAAACACAGCTCTGCTACACATAGAGAAGTCAAAGGTAACCCCAAACCCCCCCAATCCTGAGCTTGTTTCCCTTGCTTTGTCTGAGCACTGTGGTCTGGTGAGGCTGGAACTGTGGTCATGGATGGATGAGGGGCCTTGCTTTCTGCTGTGCACTGGGGGTTTGGGGTTGTTCCTGGCCTCTTCTTGTGCCCAAAGGGTGCTTTGAAGGCCTCTGAGCTGATGGGGCATGGACTGGGTCAGCCGTCCCCATGAGCACCTGGAGACCACCTCTCCACCCCGTTCCACCTGCCTGGCTGAGCCCCCAGGGACTCCTCCACTTCTCCTCCAGAGCGGCTCTGAAACCATTTTATATCTCTTGGAGGTCATAGCTCAAGCTGGAGACTCCAGAAACATTCCCAGAGCCAGAACACGCCGCGGCGAGCGGGTGCATGCCTGGTCTCTGCTTCTCATTTCCTTCGTTGCTGTGGGAGCAGTGGAGCTGCACATGGGGTTTCAGCGGGGTGTCCCCTCTTTTGTTCCTAGGCATTAGAAAAGTCTGTGCATGTGTTTATGTTTAAAAACAGTAGGTGTGTATTTCAGCATGGCTGTTTGTGAGCTGTGTTCCCTCAGGACTGGTCGGGGTGGGCGAAGGAGGGATGTAGCTCACAGCTGCCTACCTGTTGCACTGGCAGCTGTGTGATGGTCCTGCTGGTCCAGCCGTTCTTGCGCTTGGAAATAACAGGTGTTGGCAGGGAGCGATCCCAAACTTGCTCAGAGCCAGCTAGGAAGGCTCCCTTTGAAGTGAGCAGGCTCTGGAGTAAGTCTGGCAGCACCAGTGGAGAGGCTCCGCTGCTGTTATTTGTATCACAGCCTGGGCAGGCCTTTCCCTGTGTGCCCATCTTGCATTTTCCATGCCCTTTTTCCCACGTGCTTGCTGGTGTGTTGGAATGAAACAGAGGCAGCTTCTGGTGGCAGGGCTGGATGCTGGGCTTGTTGCCCATCCTCTGGGACAGCAAATGCAAGGTCAAAGCATGGCTGTGCCAACGGCGAAGTGGAGCAGCCATATAAAGTTGTCATTTTAAATAATTGCCATAATGATTTCTCCTCCCTTTCTTCCACCCCTTCCCCATGTTCTTCCCCGTCACCGTGTCCTTCCCCACCCACAACCTGGGGGCTGCCTGGATGTCTTCAGGATTTATATTAAAAGGGAAATGTTATGTACGTAATTAAACCGTCGTATTGCTGGATGGAAATGGGATTTGGTGCTTACCGCTGTGACTCTTTCTCATGCGTGAGGGTGAACTGATTGATTACTGAGGTTTGAGATTAAATATTCCCCTGAGCTCCGCTGGCATTTAGTGTGGTGGGGGGAGGGCAGAGGGAAGGGGCGGAGGGAAATTATGGTTTTCCTCCAAGGCAAGGAGAGTACGGGAATGTCTGCTGAGCACATCCCCTTGTCTTGGTCTGCAACATGGGCTGTGACAGAGGCTTCTGGCACTGGTGTCTTGGGCCACAATGAAGCAGGTGCCTTACTCTGCATCCACGATGGCGGATGAGCTGCTGGTGGGCTTTGCAAGTCCCTCTCACTGCTACATTCAGCATCCCGTTGCATCCTGCCCGGTCCCTGTGACTCAGGTGCATCCCCACCTGCCCACGTCTCGTTCCTGGCTCAGATCCCTCCCAGCCTAGCAGCGGAGCAGACCTGCTGTCCCTGCCCTTCTCCTTAGGAGCACACCTTATTTATTTATTTTCCTTAATTTCTTTTAATCCGAAAACGCCTCTGCATTTGGTTTCGATGGGAAGGGAGGAAAAACCCCCCACGCGCCGCTCCTCGAGTGCGTGGTGGGTTGGAGACGCCGCCTTCACCCTCTTCCCTTGAAGTCTAATTTTAGCTGAAGGCGACGGGATCCCTCCAGGGTATGGCAGAGATTTCCTATCAGCTGCCTAGACCTTAAGAAACACGCACCCAAACAAAAACAACACAGAAGCACTTAGGTTTATTTGGGTGAATTCTTTCAAAAAGAAGGGTGTGACTTATTTTTTTTACGAGCAGCCCCTGCGCGCACGCTGGCTTTGTTCTGCTGCAGTCGAGTATTTCAGGTCTTCCAAGACTTAATCAGAATAATTAGTTACTGTCTGTTTGTACCTTCTGTTTCTGTTGCAGGGTTACCAAAGGGTGTATTTATCTTCCAGAGGGCTGCCTAAGTGTCGCTTAATCACTAAAGCATCTGATTTCCTCCAAGTTATCTGTCATGCGGCTTATGTAAGTAAGTAAATAAATACATAAATAAATGGAAGCAGGGAGGGTGGGGATGGTGTTGGTGGATTCTGCTTGGGGGGGTGG
>VZTE01000289.1:40102-52634 GCA_013397775.1 Eulacestoma nigropectus
GGGGGGGGGGGTTCGTACGGATTTTTCCTGATTGTCACGGGTTTAATTGTGAGTTGCCTGTGGTTCCCAGCCCGTCATGCGGTGATCAGAGGACTGAGTGTTTGGATTGGCGCTGAACGACCCAGCCAGTTTAATGAGGCTGCTTTCAGCCAAGCCTTCACCCCGCTAAACTGGCAAGAGCTGTGCTGCTCCCTGTCATTTCAGGAGCAGGGGGAAGAAATGGCCCGACAGCAATGAAAGGCTTGTGCTTTCACTTGTACAGTTACAGCTTTGACTCCTTAACCCAGTGGTATCCCTTATAAAAATCACAGCTCTGTCTGGAAATAAGTTACCACTGTAAGTTTGGCAGGATTGGGAATTAGCTGTTCTTCAGCCTGTATCTGCATGTTTGGTTTGGGAAGGGGGACTGTTAATGCACATATTTCCCCTCTCTAACACGGGAGATGAGAAAGACACAGGAAGTCACTGCAGAGAAGGGTGGGATGGCTGGGAAGCCTCGCAGGGAGAGCAGTGAGGTGCTGAACCCAGCCCTGGTTCGTGCCTGGCGCCTGAGTGAATCGTGTGATGTTTTCCCTTCAGTGTTTGTCACCGAGAGCAGATGAGTGGCCCTGTTCTGATGGCAGTGTGGGGCTGGACTATTTGCTTTTTCCCCCTTGGTTTCTCTCTCTTCCTGAGCTGGGGTGGTAGGGTTGGGTTCTGAGGTGCTGGCTTGTCAGCTGCCTTATTTATCATGTCCAGTGTGCAAACCCTGGGAGCGAGGGTTCAGGGTGCGCACTGCTTCCCTGACAGATGTATATCCTTTTAAATCCAGAAGCAGCCTTTGCCATTAGTTTCTCTGCTCTCCTGTGTGAGAGGAACCATAAATTGTTGAGGTTGGTAGCTTTGTGTTAGCCCTTCTCGGGGATATGGATGCGCAGCTGGGCTTTGCTCTCCTTCCTTGGGAGAAGCTCATGAGAGGGAAGGAGCCTGGACGGGGACAGGGTGGGACCAAAGGGATCTGCAGGGCTTTGGTGGCTTCAGTAGACCCAGGGAAAATTGCTTGTGTGAAGGTTGAGGTTGAAGTCCATCTTCTCTCTGCGTTTGTTGGGAAGAGTAAAGCCGAGCCACAGTGACTGGGCATGTGTTGGACTCTGCTGTGGCATGATCCCCACATCCTGTCCCAGCTCCAGAGTAACAATTTGGAGAGATGCTGGCAAATCCTCTCTCCCCTCTGGGACTGATGTGGTGACTGTCACAACCAGCACCGCGTTGCCGGTGGCCTTCTCTCTTTCTGCTCCGGTGTGCATGGAGGTGGGAAAAGTCCAATTTGATGGAAATACTCTTAAGAAAACCTGTCAACCTGATTTTTTCCTTGATGTTTACCCAGCTGGAAAGCTGGTGGCAGTTCAGACAACACCTCCCGGCACACTGGGAATGTGTGATGTGCAGCACAGCCATTGCTCCTGCCTGGCATGGTCCCTCCAGCCACAGTGAGGGATGCTGGAGCGGGTGGCAGGTATCTAATCCCCATCCTCCTGGTGTGTGCCTGCCTGCTTCACTCAGCCTTTCACAGCTCTGCTTGGTTTGGGCAGAGGGAGAGGTGAGGAGAAGGAGCAGAGCCACTGGGAGTTGAGGAGGGTGAAAGCATGGAGGGGAAGGGAGATGGCAGAGTGGTGTAGACGGATGCTGGGGGGAAAAGGAGATGATGTGGCTCATTTGCCTGGTGCTTTAGAAGTTGCTTAGTTAAATTAAGTGTTCACTAGGGAGCCTCATTTGGCTTTTAAATAGCTTTGGAGCTTGTGAATGCTCTGTGTTGCTCTCTTCTTTCTGCAGTGAGAGTCACCTCCTGTCCTCACCTATCTGTGAAGAATGTCCCCCTTGTTAAAAGTCCACCTTGGGATGTGGGAGGGGAAGCTTGGTGGTCATCTGCTTTCAAAAAGCCCTTTTGGTTCTCCCCAAGCTCCTCATCATTCCAGACCATCTATCCTTTGTTTTTTTCCAGTCTGGACACTGTGAGCTTTGGTGATTGGGACTGACCACAGGTTCCCTGTCCCGCAGAGGCCACAGCATGCCAGGAACTTTAGTGGTCATCACACAGCACCAGCTGGTCTGGGATGAGCTGGCACCACCTCTCCTTGAGCATCCCACTTAAGACAGAGGTGATGCCCCTTTGGCTTTCCTATTCCTTTGCAGGGCTGTGTATTTCTTCTTTCCTTTCAGCCAGCTGAAACACTGCTCCAAGAGACTGCAGAATGATTTCGAGTACCTTATTTCGCTGGTTGTCCCTTGGTGCAGAGCTGGATGTTGTTTGTGCATTTGATCATCCTGCTACCTGGTAAAAGAAATTCATAGTGCTTAGTTTTATTTAATTTCTGTAGAAAATGAAAGTATCTCAAGCTGTTCCCTTTTCTTTGTCTCCAGAGTAACACACTCTGTGACAGGGGGTGCCAAAGGCAGGCACAAATCCTAAGGATGGGGATGCAAACGATGTTTGCTCTCCAAAAAACACTGTCTCAGTAAAGGATGAGGAATATTCCCCACACCATAGCCACCTTGGGGGGTTCAGCTATGTCCCCCCATGCAAGCAGATTGTGGCCACCAGGTGCCACTGAGGTGTCCCCAGACATGGGGCTCCCTCCCTGCTCTTGTCCTCCACCATGTGCCCACCAGCCACTTCCAGACGTGGTGAGGGAAGGTTTGGGAGGAGCACACCCCGTTTTCCTCATAAAACTCCAAACAAGAGGCTTGGCCTGGTTTAGATTTTAAAAATAACTTGCACATTTGGAAGCTAAAGTTTCAGAAGGGCTCCGAATGGGCTAATGGCTTTGATCGTGACAGTCCGAGATCAAGGGAGGGTTTTTTAGGTTTGCTGCATCAGCTGGAAAATATATTGTAGTGTCTAGACTTTATCATCCTCAAGAAAGGCTCTTTTTTTTCCCCTACTCTACAAAAGGTCTAATCCAAAGCCCATGAACTGTTGATAGGAGGGACTTTGATTGTGTCCAAGAGCATGTTGAAAGAGGTGGAGATGAGCTTTGGACTTTGAAGGACTCAGACCCCGCTTTACAGGCGCCGCTGTTTCCGATGAGGCCGTCGGCGCGGATGGAAGTCGTGTCAGCAGTGGGGTGAGGAGGCTGAGGATGGGGACCAGCTGTGTGCCAGTCCCCCTTCCCCCGAGCGGTCAGTTCCTGCAGCTGAGCGCTGCTGAGACCTCAGTGCTCATCCTTTGGCTGCTGTGCTTGTGGTCAGCTGCTCAGACCAGCATCTCCCACAACTGTCTCAGTTTTCTCCGTGTAATAACCATAAACATCCACGTTTGATGGTGTGTGGACAGAACTTCAGCATTTTTAGCCTAAGTGTAGAAAATGTACGGTTTTCTCTCCTTACCATTCCTTAAGTGGGTTTGAAACTTTTAAAAATTATTTTACTTAATTATTTTATTATTTAATTATTTTTTGTAATTCCAAAAGAGAGGCAGGGAAGGATCTTCCTAAGCTGCTTGGAATAAACTCAAAAGCCTGCCACAAAGGTGAGGACATCTGGCCACATGTATTTATAGAATCATTAAAGCTGGAAAAGACCTCCAAGATCATTGAGTCCAATCTTTGATCAAACACCACCTTGTCAACTAAACCACAGCACTGAGTGCCACACCCAGTTGTTTCTTGAATACCTCCAGGGATGGTGACGCCACCACCGCCCTGAGCAGTCTGTCTCAATGCTTAACAACCCCTTCAGTGAAGAAATTCTTCCTGATGTCCAACCTGAGCCTCCCCTGGCGCAGCTTGAGGCCATGTCCTTTTGTCCTGTCCCTTGTTCCCTGGGAGCAGAGCCCGACCCCCACCTGGCTGCTCCCTCCTGTCAGGGAGTTGTAGAGTGAGAAGGTCCCCCTTGAGCCTCCTTTTCTCCAAGCTGAGGCCCACCACCTGCTCCTCATCAGACTTGTTCTCCAGACTCTTCTCCAGCTCCATTCCCTTCTCTGGACACGTTCCAGCCCCTCAATGTCCTTCTTGTCATGAGGGGCCCAGAACTGGACACAGCACCTGAGGTGTGGCCTCACCGGTGCTCAGCACAGAGGGACTGACTCTTCCTGAAAGCCCACAACTGAGCTCTGTCACATTGGAATATGCCCTGTGGAGGAAGCAGAGGCAGTTTTTCTTCCAAACACTGTGTTTTCTGCACAAGGCTCTCGGGTGTGTTTTGGCAGGTGTGTCATTGGCAAAGTCACCACCAGCCATCTCCTTGGCGTCTCTGCTGCAACACACCATGATGCCACGCTCAATGCCCGAGGCTTTTTGCAGCCTAGTTTTGAAAGCTTCATCTGGAAGCTTTGAGAAACATTTGGAAATGTTTTGGAAAACATTCGGATCGAGGATGCCATAGCTCTGCACTTGGTTGTTTTACTTCGCTTTGTCCTTGAGTGAGAAAACTGCTGTTGGGTTTCTGTTTTTTCTTTCCATCAGTTATTCTTTTAGACAAACTTATTTCCAGGGATAAATTAGAGTGAATGCCAGTGTGAAAATAGTTTGTGGTGTAAAATGGTAGTAAAATTGTGCTGGAAGGGATCTTGAGAGGTTACCTTGTCCCCAAGGGTAGTTGAATACACTCATCGGTCTAGAAAGTGATCGTCTTTGCTGGGAGTTGTTTTGTCATAAATTATCTCAGGAGCAGAGGCAAAAATCTACCAAATAAACGCTGTCAGTATGTGTGTACGAGCCTTCCTCAGTTTATTCAAATCATTTGCTAAATAAGTGTTGAAAATTAATGCTGGGTTTGTTCCCAGAGCTATTCAAAGTAATATTCAAGAGTAACCTTTTCCACCTTGGCATTTGCCAATATACTGAAAGCTTTGTGGATGAATTGCAGTTACCCACAGTCTGTATTTGACATGGAGCCGTCCCTGTTTTGCCCCATTTCTGAGACAACCAGTCCCTAGAAGTCCCACTGGGATGAAGAGCAGGTTTTTCTTTGTTTCTTGTGAGTTAGTTGTGAGTTTTCAGTTTTCCAGGTGGTCACCAGCCCTGTGGAAATGCACAGCAACCTCTCCCCTTGACATCTGCAGGCTCAGATAAAGTTGTGAGATCCTGGGCAAGGATCACTAGAAATCCTCATCTGCTTTGAGATCGAGCCAAGTGATGACTTTCAGTTAACGTCTCCTGCATCTTCCTCTGTCCCAGCTTTGTGTCTTGAGTGAGGAATCAAAACAAACATACATAAGAGCCCTAGTTTAATGCCCCCACCTTTTAAAGGTGCTCCAGAGCTCTATGGGGTTTCTTTTCCTTGCTTATAGCTCCCTGTTTCAGTGATGAAAGGCTCTGAAAGAGGTTCACCTGTAGCCAGCTGGATGCAGCCTTGCTCTCCAGCCAACACTGCATTGGTATTGGAATCCACACAGCCCAGATGGTGACTGGTTTTCCTTCATCTGGTCCTTTCCCCAACCAGTTTGCAGTAGGTGATAGGGGAACTCATCCGTCTTTGGCTGTGGGGAAGGCTTGGCGAGCCCCCCTCGGCCCATCTGCACATTTAAAGTGAAGATGACTGGCATCAGCGTTATTGTTTGGCCAAACGTATGCGGAGATATCACGACTTAGATTTGTTACAGATGGGTTTCTGGATATAGTCTAAGGCATTCTGCCAGCCAGTTTTATATCTGTGTAAAAATGATTGGCATCCCTATAAATAAAGCTGCTGTGGGATTATAAATCTAAATATACTTATTCATTAAATTATTTTTACATTTCCACTGGGTTGTCATCCTGGCTTATCATAAGCAAACCATGCTCTCTGCTCTTCTGTGTGTTATCCACAGCTCCAGCAATGCGGCTTCTGAGGCTTGGAAATATTTTTTCACTTGTGCATGAGTTATCCACGAGTCTCTCTGCCATCGATCTCTTCACTAGGACTTCCTCTCAGTCATCATTGGGAATAACCCTGTCCTAGAGACTGCTGTAGAAGTGGTAGTGGCTGTAAATAGAGGAATGTGAGTTCTTCATTTTTGGCTCACAAGTGAGCTTGACTTTGCTGGGGCATTTAGTACCTGTGACCTGGTAAATACTGTTTGCATGGCTCCTTTGGTGCTGGGAAGGGCTCCTCCATAAGCTTCTCCATCCGTAGCCTCAGGCAGGGAGTCTCGCAAAGTTTCTTCCTTCTGTGCCGCAGGCTGGGCTGCATGGAAACAGGGGTCTTTCCACCTGGTTTAACCGTCCCTGCTGGTTGTTTTGGCTACAGGAGCAAGGAGAAAAGTCCCCCAGACCAGCTCCAGGTGCAACTGTGAGCTGGGAAGGTGCTGGAGGGACAGCCTGGCCAGACACCAGCAGAGCCGGGCAGCGATGCAGGCACTGGTAAATCTGGCTTGGTCTTCGAACAGGCTGATGAGAACACTGTGAGCTGCAGCCTCCTGTTTCTCTGGGTTTTTTTTCCCCTTCTCCTTTCAAAGCATTTGATTATTAATTCAGTAAATGATGAAGCATAGAGCACATGTGCCTGAGTGGCAGAATATCAGCTGCCTCCCTCTCCTCAGTAATAATGTGCATTGATGAAAGTTAACCCATGATTTGAGTTTAGTTTCCTAATGAAAGGAAGCTTCAAACTCGGTCTGTCTCTCTGCTCCTCCTCCCGTCACTGACAATTCGTTAAGTCCATTGCCTGGTTTTGTCCTTTCTTTCAGATTGGTTTTTCATCTCAAATCTGTGGAGCTGCTCCAATTTTTGTCAAAACAGGCATCAAGTTAGAAGGGTGTTGCGGCAGTTTTTTATTAAGGGATGCAATGAAACCTCAGCCTGCACTAGACACCGGGGAATACACATAAATGTTATGAACATCCAGGCCATAAAGAGTGCTTTAGCTGGATTTGCCACGTTATGACACACCAGAGGGCCCACGCTGCAGGTCTCTGCACAGACATGTAGGTGTTGCCGGGGGGATGTTTGCCTTGGTGAATTCTCTGATGTTTAATAAATGTAAGTTCATCCTGCAGGCTCACTGTAAAAGTGGCTTATGTTGCTGAGATTCACAGAAGGAAATCTTTCTGTTCCTGTTGGTATTCCTAGTGCTGCTCACCCCGCCAAATGTAGTTTTGGTAGCATAACAGGGTCAGCACCATCTTGTAGGGTCTTCAGAAGCTGGCAGCAACATTTGGATGTCCTGACCTTTTGCTGGAGCTGCTTGCCAGTCCATGTGCCATTTGGCATTGTGGAGGCAGGGCAGGTCAAGCTGCTGGGATTCAGCATCCTGAAGGTGGGAGCTGGACAGAAGTGTTGGAAACCTCATCGTGCTCTGTTGCAGGAAAGCACAGTTTGGCAGGTGAGCAGCAGATGGAGAGCAGAATCCCGAGTGGGGGGTCCTGTGTCCCTGCCCCTGGGTTATTTCTGGTGCCCAGTGGCTGGGCTGCAGCTGCGTGGTGGAGGTGAGAGGCTGGCATCTGGGTTGTGTCCTGCAAGTACCAGGGTTGGTTTGAGCAGAACAAACGTATTTCACAAACCCAGAAGTTAAATGAATCCTTTTGCCTGGTGCAGATTAGGACAGAGGTTACCTTGGCCAGAGCTGTGTGGCTGGTGCCAGCAAACAGGGAGGTGGTTGCCTCTGGGAATGACATTCCCATGGTCCTTGTGTCCTGCTGCAGACCCTAATGCAGTGATGTACCCCCTTCCTCCCTAAACCAGCAACAGCTCCTGGTTGGCACATGTTACCCAGGCTCTGGAGGTCCTGGTGTGGATGCTCAGAGCATCTCTACAGTAAACCTGGAGGTTATGGTGTGACCAGCTGGGCTTGGTGCTGCTGGTAGATGGGTCCTACGTGGGTGTGAGATCCTTTCATCACCTTGTCTCGGGGTGAAGGAGAGACCCTGAGAGACCAGCCACCAACTTCCCTGCAGGGATATGACAGGGTGCAAACGGGACTTGACATTCAGTGTGTTCTTGGTGAGCTGCCAAATGTTTGCATATCAGCCTGGCTTTTACTCATAGGTGTCAATGCTTCTTTCCAGGCCTGGTTTCCACCACAACCTGAATTCTTTGCGGTGTTGGGGTTTTTTTTTTCCTCTTTGTTTCTTTTTTTCTTTCTCCATTCAGTGCCTTAGTAAGAACGCAGCTGAAGTCCTGGGAGCCCAAACTAAACCTGTCTATTACACATGACCCGATTAGATGCCATGGTAATAAGCATTTGAATCTAAAGCTCGATTAGGCAGGGAGCAGTCTGAGGCTGGATTTGCATAGCACAAATTCCTTTTCCACAGGATGTGTTGGTAAATCTACTGAAAGTGAATTTAGAAAGCGCTGGCATGCGTCAAGTGCTCCTGTTGATGCATGGGTTGCTCTTCTCACTAGGCACTCAGCTGGGAAAAAAATGCCTGTGATTGCCTGGAAGATGCTTTTTCTCCTCTCCGCCTGCTCTCAGGGCTCACGTTGCAGTCGATGGGGATGGGTAGCTCTTGCCAGCTCTAAAAATCTGCATTAATAGGGTTTTGAAAGTTTTTGCCTGGCCAGGCAATTATTTCAGGGTGCTTTCTCTTTCTGTGACAACTGTGGCAGTAGTGGAAGGAATCTGGAATTTTCAGGTACCGAATCCAATATGCAGCTTCTTCAAGCTTTTGCTTCAATGTTACAGGTCTTAACGTTGGAAAATGCTGCAAAGATTTGTTGTCCAACTGCCCTTTAATTTCCTGCCCCTGTGGACAGTCCTAAGATTGTGGATGATCTGAGGGTCAGTCTCTCTTTGAGTTACGTCATTACCATGTGTTTAGGCTGTCCAGACTGCAGTGTTGATTTGGGGCAATTGGATGGGGAGGTCAGACAAGGGGGAAAAATGTTTTTCAAGGTTTAGGGCAGTGTCAGGGCAGCAAACCTGCAGGTTTTCTTTTCTAGGAAAGGGTTTGAGATGAAGGTCATGGGTTTCAAGCATGGTTAGACTTGCTGGGCCCCATTTTGTTATCCATGGCGTTGTCCAGGCTGTGTTGGAAGACCTGACAATCTGGTGAATGCAAAGACGCATTCCTGAGTGGCCTCTATCAGCCAACTCCGCTGCCACTTTTGCTGATAGAGGTGTTTCAAAAGCTGCTGAAGGAATGGGAGAGTGTTTCTGGGTGTTTGGATGTATTTTCTCACCTGAGAGCTGGACGGACCTGATGTCAGTCAAATGCGTCGCCCTGAAGCCATGAAAGGAGGGGAGCTTTGAAGGAATGCCACAAGTCACTGATCACCGGTGCACCTGAAGCCTTGCCCAGGTGACAGATGTGAAGAGCTCTGCAAGACCCAGGCACCCCCAGGACTCGCCTCAAAAGTGTGCAGTTCTCCATTAGTTTGGATTGCGGGTAGACCAGACTGGTGTTGACGGGGAGAAGTAAAAATGCCATCACTCCAAACGTGTCCCCCAGACTTACATGCTGAGCATGACTCCACGTGCTCTGGAACACACCTTTGGTCAGCTGGGGTCAGCTGTCCTGGCTGTGTCCCCTCCCAACTCCTTGTGCCTCCCCCGCTTCTTCACTGGTGGAGTGAGGAGCAGAAAACACCTTGACTCTGTGCAAGCTCTGCAGAGCAGCAGCTAATCATCTCTGCATTAGCAACACTATTTCCAGCACAAACCCACAGGAAATTAAGCAATGTAGCCAAAACCAGCTTGGAAAGGGGCAGGCCTGGTTGGAGGAAGGCGGGTGAGGCGGTGGTGTGGGAGCATCTCTGCAGGGAGCGGTGGGTGTCGGAGTTGGGTGCTGCAGCCCGGCTGGAGTGGGGGGCACTGGGGGCTCCCCCGAGCCCACGCCGAGCCTGCGGTGGCCTCGGGGAAGGTGCATCTGTGCCCACGGACACGTCTGAAGTGTGGTGAGCCCCAGATATGTCAACACGCAGTCCGCCCTGCTGCTGCGGATGAGATTTAAATTCAGAGAAATCAAACGTAGTTATGTTCTCTCAGGGTGTCTGAGCCTCTCAGGATCCCCCTCGGGTCACGTATTCAAAGTGGTTATTTGCACTTGCTAGGCTTTTGTTTGTTTGTTTGTTTTTAATGAAAAGGGAGATGATGGTATAAACATTTGCAGGGGTGGGAAGCTTGTGTTGCAGTTTGTGCTGGGTGTGGTTCGAAAACCTGCAGAGAAGAGAAATCCTCTTAGCTACGTAGCCGTGGCAGGGATATGAGCACTCTTGTTGTGATATTGCCCTGCCAGGGGGTTTCTTCACTGAAATGTTTGCTCAAGTGGGGTGGAGAGGCTCATTTTTTGAGCAGTATACAGAGATGAAGGCAGGCAGGATGCCTGAAGCACTAGAGATGCTGTGGATGCCTTGCTTGAACTCCAAACTCTCTGGGGAAAACCAGATTTGGTTAAATCAATGCACAGAGGAAAAACTAACAATCCTGTGCATGTACTCAGTGTGTTTAAATTCGGTTTGTATTGACGCTGCTGATGCTGATACTTTCCTGGATTAAGCATTAAAATAGCCTCTATTGATTTTTAAATGCATCCCCTTGGGACCTCCACTGGATTGACATTCCCCTCTGGATGCTCCAGCTGGGGAAGGGGGACCTTCCTCTGTCCATCCCCGGCATTGATGTGTTGAAGGCTCCCTCCCTCCCCTCAGTGAGAGGCTGGATAATTAGGCAATTAAAACCACGGGCCCCCATTAAGACCGGTCCTCTGAATTGCAGGTTTTGGATTTGAGCAGCTGTCCTGGAAAATCGAGTCCTGCTGCCCTGTGGCTCGGGATGGTGCAGATCCATCCCGGTCAAAGCAGGGCTTTTGCCATAAGCTACATTGTGTTGTAGCCCCATAAAAAAATTGTGATCAAGCCTTCCCATGAATCTCACTTGCTGTGCTCGCCTGATTTTTTTTCTTCTGTTTAAATGCAAACAGTATTTCAGTGAAACGTGATAAAAGTTGCTGTTTTTTCCCAGTCTGGGTGGGAGCAGGCGTCACGTTGGAGCTGTTGGGATCGCATTGTGCCTGATGTGAGCTCACATACATTGTTTTTTGGTGTTCATCTGCTGGAGTACAGGGAGGTATTAGTGTCATACTGGGGGGAAAAGTGGCCAGCGGGCATTTTCTGCCATTAGATGTATTTATCAAGGAGTTCTCAACCCCAGGTTTGTACTTCAGGGGGGAAAATCACTCTGGATTAACATCAGAATTTAAAAACCTTTAAAAGGAAATCAGCATTGCAGATGGGTAGGCCAGCTGAGAGATCTGACAAGTGTGTTTTGTTTGCTCTGGGCACCTTCTGTACTAGGAGTCTGATGATATCTTTAAGTTTAATGATATTTAGCCATCAGGGTCCCTGCTGGGAAGGACTCCTATTTACAGCAGCCTCCATCCAGTTTCCATTTTGAGAGACAAAGAAAGCAGCTTGCTACACACCAAAAAATTCCTGAACACCTGGGGTTCCAGTAGCCTCACCTTAAGCATGGATAGTGCTAAAAATCTCCAAACACCATCCGAAAAAAGCCCTTTGGGACTCAGCCAGGAGCTCCTTGTTGCGTTGTTGTGCTGGTGGCCCCATGGCAGATGTTGCTGTGCTGATGGACTGGAAGCATCTGCTGCTGAGCAACTTGGAAACTCCACTTTGTGAAGCCAAATTAAGAGGCTTTAAAAGAGTAAAAAAACATGCCTGCCTTCAGCCTGTCTCACCCCGGGGATTACTGCTGAAATGGGGAGCGGTGAAATGGAAAGCTGAGCAGTGAGGGTTTGCATACAATAAATCACAGTCACAGCCCAAATATTCACTGGAGAAGCAGGGATGAAAGAAAGGGAGGAATTAAAATAAAGGAAGGTTGTTGATTGAACTATTGTTCTCCAGGAAAAGGCTAATTGGCAAATCCTCCTCCAGTGGGAAATAGAGCTCCTCTCTCCCTTTGCCAGGCTGCTGGGTTTGTATTAACAGCATTTGCATCGTCAAAGAGAGTAGTCAGACTTGTGATAGCCGGGCAGGGCTTTACAGCTGGTATTAGCACCTTCTGGAGGTGTGTTGTGCTTCGAATGAGCAGTTTTCCCCCAGCTGGGGCCAAAACCAGCGGTGGAAATGGAGTGGGGCTGGATTGGTGCTCATGCTTGTGCTGGGTGAGAGGGATGGAGCCAGGATGGAAGAGGATGCTCCCCCCGGGGTGCTCAGCGAGGCTGTAGGAGCCCCCTGAGCTGCCCAGCGGGTCTTGCATCCCTCTCTCTTAACTGGTTTTGTCCTTGAGGGCTGCCTGGACAAGGCTTGGCATCGCTCAGCCCCGACACCCTCAAAGGCTGGCTGAGAGTCCAGGTTCCAGTGGCAAAGGACAAATTCTGGGAGGCTCTTCCCTGCAAGGCTTCAGGCTTTCAGGAGAGCCCCGGCTCGGTGCTAATCCCTCCGTGCACGTAACCTCGGCTCTGAAAGGGCCGTCTGTGCCCCTTTGAGCCCCACCACAATGCAGCAGCAACAGCTGCCGCCCCAAAACAAGAGCAGGGTGAGGGGAGCACCAGGACGGGCGGCCCCCTCACACCGCCTTTCCTTTCTGCTGTTTTTCTTCTGTGCTGCCTTTTAAAACTGGGCTGGGACACCGGGAGGTCAGGGGAATGCCCCAGCATCCTTCCTGGAGAGCCTCC
>VZTE01000289.1:52691-110309 GCA_013397775.1 Eulacestoma nigropectus
GACTTGAAAATTGTTTCTTCCTCCCACGACTGCCAACCCACCCCAATTTTATGGTTTGATTCTGTGAAAAAAGGACCACGAATCCGCCTGGCTCCTGGGAAAACGGGATGTGTGTGTCTGTAAAATTGGGTCATCCAGCACCCTAGTGAATATCAAGAAGTATATCTATATATATTTATATAGGTTTGCAAACTGGGTCTTGTCTGTGGCTCCATGTTGTTGTCCTTGTTCCTGAAATAAATGGTATTTGCCTGAACTGATCTCCTGGAATTCCTGTAAGAAGTGGTCTGTAGTGGTTTGGAGGATCTGGTGCCGGTGCTCAGCTTGTCACTGATCAAATTTACCCTTTTAGTGGAGAACTCGTGACCTCCAGTGTTACTGTGCTGCTTACCATGTAGATGGCTGGGAAAACGTCAGCAAGGTTTGGTTTTTAATCCTCAAAAACTAAACAAAGTTTTGCTGCAGCAGCGTCTTCTCTGGTTAGATTAATACGTGCGCTGAGCCGTGCATCACAGGGGATCAAGGGCTGTGTGGGATTCCCTGGACCAGCTCCTGATAGATGCTGCAGGCCCTCAGCCTTCTCCTTGGATCCAAGCTTGTCTCCATGCCCTGGGATGGACGTCCTGCAGCATGCCATCAACCATCCCCTGCTCCGGATTTTTGCTGGCTTGCCAAAGCGAGCGGCGCTGCTCCGAGGATTGATTTCAGCTGGAGAGCGTTAAGACAGATCCTGTCCCACCCTGCTGTGCACCACGCTCTTCCCCCCCGAAAACTGGATTACAGAGTCAGCAGCGTGTGTGCTTCCCTTGGCAGGGACCTCACTCGTGTGCTGGAGAGGTGACAGGCAAGCCAGGCCGTGGTACTCTCACAGCATGATGGAGGTTGCTGCTCTTTTCCCTGAATAGCATCAACACCTCCAGGTGGGAGCCCCAAGCAGACATATACAAAAAAGTCTCTCCCAACACTTTTTCTGTTTCTGATAGGTGTAAGTTTAAAGTGGAAAAAGGAGGGCTTTTCTAGCATGTTACAAATCCGTGAAACTATGTCTTTCCCTCACTGGCTCTGTGAATAAACTGATCTGATTTTTCTTGCCGCACCCTGGATGTGGCCATCGAGCCCCCGACGCTCATCTGCCCTTGAGCAGAGCAAAATGTTTTCTTGCGAGACAGCAGGCCCAGATGTATGCTCCAGGATGTGACAAATGCCACAATGAAAAAATAGAAAGAGGAGGTGACACGTTTTAGGCAAGCACTGGGTCTTTGATGGATGCTGGCAGATGGGGCTTTGCTGGAGTGAGCACAGAGCTCACGGGTGCAGCCAGCTCCTCATGCATGGCATCAGGGGCAGTGTGCTGGTGGCCTTCAGGTACCAGGTAGCCCAGGCAAGGTATGGAGACACAAAACGCTCTTTTTGTTGGGTTCGTAGAGTATAACAGGATTTCTGGGAAGAGGAAGGAGGATCGGGGCTAATTCAGGATTTAGTGGGTGTATTTATAAATCCATGATACCCAAGTCTTTGAGATTTGCTTACGCCGAGAATCACGGCTCTTGTGATGCGCTAGTGATGAGTCAGGCTCCTCCCGGCAGCTGCATCATGGAAATGGTCCTGTTCCCATCCCCTTTTGGGCTGCTGTTTTGAGTGTAGATGGATGGAGAAAAGGCAATCAATAGTTTAAAGCCTTTTAGCTGAATGTTTTGGGCTTTTTTCCCCCTCCTGATGGTATGCACTGATTTCCACCAAACACAAACATTGCTCCCCTGTACAGCCTGTGCCTGAAGACATCGTTACACTGGAGAAAGGGGGCTTTGGAAATCAGCATGGGAGTTTGTGGCCAAAAAATTATTCTGGTTTAAAAAGGAGCTGTGCTGGGGATACCAGCACCATGCTCAGCATGGTAGAGGTGCTGGGGACGGGCTCAGATCCTTTAAGCTTCTGTGTTAGAGGGAATTCCTGCTCAGGGGAAGGCCATCCTATTTCTGATCATTTCATCCATGCTCAGTGTCAAACCTTTTATTTTTAAAACTGAAAAATGCTTAGACCCCTCTCAGTAAAAAGTGTTTCCTTGCACCAGCTTTGGTGCAAATGTGAAATGGAGCAGCGCTCCTTTCTCTTGACAGGGATTTGCTGCTGCCTCCTAGATGGGCAGAGCGCCATGAACACACTTTGAAGGGCTCACAATCAGGACCAAACCCAAGAAGAGGTCGGGTTAGCGAGGGGAACTAAGTAAGGTGCTGACTGTCTTGGCTCTGTAAAGTGAAAAATCAAAACGTGCCTGGGAAAGGCTTTGATGGTTCTCAGGGGATGCCACAAATGTACGACTGATCTGAAAAATGCTATGGGAGCATCCAGTTTTTATTGCTGTGGAGTTCTGGATTTGACTTACAGTGGGAGGAAAAGTCGTCTAGAATTGTTGTTTTAAAAAAATGATGCAAGGTGTCTTGCACTGTGCCCCGTGCTGGGTGTTGCATTCACGGCGAGAAGCCCCGAGGGAGAATGAGCATTGCTCAGTGGTGGGGTGGGACAAGTATAGGGTGCAGTGTGTGGAATGCCAAACTCCTGCTAAGTGCTGTAAAAAGGGGTCCAGGACACCTGGCTCTAACACACTTGGTGACAGTGATGGTGTCTTCCTAAAGTCCTTGCTGAGGCCAAGTGCCTCCCCACCATCACCAGCCAAGGAGGTCGCTTTGCAGTGATGGATGAGAGTTGGAATATTTCCATTGTTTGGGAGCATCCCAGGCTGTGCTGAAGCTCTTGCAGAGTAAGGGCAGGCAAAGACTGACATGGCCCAAGATGCAGAAATTGGTCAGGGCATGGCAGAGACGGTCAGTGAGTGCTGTTACACTTGCATCAGAAACACTCCCTGCTTGTGCCGTGCGCTGGAATAAAGCTCCACATTCAGAGAAGGAGCTCGCTCAGGATCTTGCGTCCTCGTTTTGGGAGGGGAGCCAGGAAAACAACAAGCTAATATTCATGTTTGAGGATTTAGCTCCTGGCTCCTGGGTGGGTTTGGAGGAGGCGGGTGTGAAGGGGAGCGTGCGCGCTCCTTTGCATGTGTTGGTGCCCTTGTTGGGTATTTTTAGGCTGCAGACCGCAATGCTGCAATACCGGTGCTGGCTCCAAACCAGCTGGTTGGGGCATCGGTCACAGACAGGCTTTGGCAGCTCGTTGCTCCACGAAGTTTAATTTAGCTCGCTGAGGAGGCTGTTGAATATGCAAGTGGTAATTGCTGCTCTCCTTTCCTTAGAGCAAAGGCGGAAGCTACACCAGGGTCCAATTTTCTCCTAATGACTGATTTCATTTAAACACTGCTCAGGGCGATGTAGGCTTGATGCTTTTCGTTTTAGGGCTGGGGAGAACTAAGCTTGTATGTCTGTGTATCACTGAGCCCATGGCCTCTGTCCATCCTGGTTACACATGTGGGCTAAGCTCCTTCTCCTCCTTCTCTTCAGTCTGGGTTTCCAGTTTAAGCCCATCACACACACGTTTCCACCCTTGTTTCTGTAAAAACAGAGTTGTTTGGGAATGATTCAGCCCCATCAGTCCTGCCTTGAGATTTGGGCTTGGCTACAAGTTCCTCTCAGTGACCCTTCCCAGCCTATCTTCCCTGGCTCTGTACATACAGGGGCAATTAAGCTTAATTTATTCTGGCCCGCTCAATAGTAGAGGCCAGAAGGCACCATTAGATCACAATCTGACTTAAATTTATTGATCTAATTAGCGGTCAAAGGTACAAGCAGGAGGTGGGAGCAGGACACTTAACATAATGATGCAACGTAGAACTTGTCCCTTCTGTTCTCCTTAACACAAGCCTCCAGATTGCCAGGGGCTGCTGCTTTTTCTTCTTGAATAACCAATTTCTGCAGGATTTGCAGGGGAGGAGGAGGCTGTGTAGCTGGACTTTGTTCTGACGATGCAAGCTGCGCTGTCTGCAGCTCCCGTGACCTGCCAGGGAGCTGTGTTTTGATTTTGATCCATCATGTCAATGAATATTCATCAGCCTTCTGAAGGTTTAATGCTGTTTGCCTGGTAGCTAACATATTCTCTCCCTAACCTTTTTTTTTAGCCTTGGTTGCTAATAACCTACAGCCCACTCAGTCTACATTATAGGGTGGTTTGGTTTTTTAAATTGTTTATAGATGAAAATGAGTAACCTCAATAGCTCCAGTGCTGGAAGCCGCTCTGAAGTGCCTTGTCTTGGTTGCTACATGGCTGTCTGCTTTAAACCCCGAAATAAAACCTCGCCTTTTGGTCTGTCATTCAGACTCCTCATAAAACATTGTCAGGAGTTCGTATCTCTGAAGAGCAGGTGTTGTTCTGATAAAAGCTTTCCACACATTTTTGTAAGCCCGAGTCAGAGCTTGTACGTAGCAGCAGGTTTCAAGGGCGAGGTTGACGTTGTGCTGAAAAGGGGATGGAAAATGCCCTGTGGAAGAGGTGGGTCTGTTTGCTCCGGACCAGCTCCTGGAGCAGGGTCAGGATCAGACGCTGCTCTGGGAATGGTTTGGCTGTACCCATGGACTTGGTGGCCAAACTTTGCACATCTGAGGACCCAACGTGGGTTGGGACAGAGCTCCTGTGCCAGGCACAAAGTGCTGGGCAGCCACCAGCATCTCCCTTTGCACCCTGCTCCTTGTGGCTCTTTAAAACACAAACCTGCAGTGTTTTCTTCCATGTTGGACTGGACAGAGGTCTGTGTGCCTTTGGCTTTTTGTTTCCCTCCCTTCTTTAGGAGAGAAACTCCGCAGCAGGTCCCCAAACCCTGCTGACACCGAGGGGATGCCAGCAGGCTGCTAATGGATTTGCTGCGGTGCTGGCTGCCGGGGAGCCGTGATGAGAGAGCTTTCATGGCAGCTGAAATTCCTCCAGCGGCTGCATATTTCTACATCCAAGATGTAAAAATGTGAAATGAGATTTGGGGCCCTTCAGGAAGGGGGGCTCTCCAGGCTGGGCACAGAGCAATTGCACAGCCTGGGATTATCCTGCGTGAAGATCCAATGGCTGTTTCCCATCGTTTGTGGTTCAGTGGATGATTACACCATGTGCTAAAAACGTGCCATCGAGATTGTTCCAAGGGTCAGGTCCTCTGTTAAAGAACTATGGGTAGAGCCTGAATTTTCAGCCAGGACCCTGTTTTCAGAGGGCAGTGTTTGCCATGCTGTGGTGCTGCAGGGTCTGACCTCAGGTCTGACCCCAGCCCTGGCTCTCCACAGGGCACAGCAGCTGTTTATTCTGCTGTATAAATCCACGGTTGGAGGGAATGGCAGGCTCTGGAAAGATCAGACACTCCTCTCCAAATGCTGACCTTTTTTCCCCGAGTCTCTTCATAGCTTTGTTAATAAATCTGAGTCATCCATATTTCAACCTTGGCTGTTTGTCCCGTCTCTTAACATCTCAGTGTCTTGTTTCGCAAAGATAAAATATGTGGGTGTGTAACTTTGTAAGACAAATGTTTAGGCTTTCAAAAATTCCCTACTTTGCTGGTTGATTTTTCTCACTAGAGTGTTTCTCCACACTCCTCATTCCTCGTAGGTGACCCTCCTCTTGTGTCGCTGACTTGAGAGTCCCAGTTTTGGGGCAGCGTTTGCCTGGTCCTTGCTGTTATTAGTCAGGCAGGGCACATGGTTCCTGCCCTGAGCTTTGCTCCCATCCAAGAGCTTCAGAAATCAGCAAAACCCAAGCAGCCACCGGTGCGAGTGATGCCCGACGTCAGCACTGCTTAGGGAAAATCTGAGCTACCGGCACCGTGTGATTTTTATCAGCTGAAATCGCGTCTTGTAAATATTTACTGGAGCTACAAGTAAGGTTTATCTAATTAAAGCCAAGCAAAACTTTCCATGAAAAAGAGCCGCCCTGCTGGGGGTTGCTGGTGGATGTTTAGGGACACATTTAAGAGTTGGGGGAAGCGTGCAGGATATTTTTTTCAGCTCTGCTGCTGTCTGTAGCTCAGGGCGTCCTGAGACACATGAGGTCTTCAGGGATTGAGTCACCCTTGGTGGGGACCTGGTGGCCCCAAGCACATCCATCTGTTCTGGCAGCAGTCTCCTGAATTTTCCGTACCCCTGACATGAGGGGATATGAGGTGTGGACATGAGGGGGGCTGGCCTGGCTGCCATGGCATGGGGAGGTTGGTGCAGATTTGCTGGGATTGGCAACAGTAGTGGGGCCCAGGACTCCTCATCCCACGGGGACAGTGGCGTGACCCCTGCCACTGCCAGCTCTGGCACGAGGCAAAGCAAATGCATCTTTTTAATTTGCGTGGTCGTCAAGGTTGCCAGGACTGTAAACGTCAAATCTGAGCAGAAATATTTGGCATGAAAACCGTCTCTGCTCTTCCCCTCCGTGCCGAGCGCGTGGGTGGCTCGATTCCTCCTCCCACCGCGGGACGGGAGCGCAGCGCTGCGGGGCGGCTGCTCGAGCCTCCACTCTTCTCTTCCCCGCAGGATCTAGTGCCCAGGAGGGAGGGACACACAGGATTGTGGCCATGGCCCCGAGGAAGAGGAGCGGCCGGGGGATCTCCTTCATCTTCTGCTGCTTCCGCAGCAGTGACCACCCCGAGATCACGTACCGGCTGCGCAATGACAGCAGCTTCGCCCTGCAGACCATGGAGCCCTCGCTGCCCATGCCGCCGGTGGAGGAGCTGGATGCCATGTTCACCGAGCTGGTGGTAAGTAGGATACTTTTTAATTTTGGTTTTAGTTTTGAGGTTTCTCCCTCTTTTTCCCCCAGGCCCTCTTTGCAGTCTCTCCAGCCTTGGTTTTGAGTTTTCAGGCAAACTTTGGTGTGAACGGAGGCTGCTGTTGCTGTTGCTGAACCCTGAGCTCCTCTCTGAAGTCCTGCCAGTTTGGGGTGGTCTCTCTCATTAGAAACTCTTAATTTCTTATAGCAGGGTGTTGGGTCCAAGCTGGTAAAGCAGGATGTCCCCCGTAGGTGCAAAGTGACTTTACTTGCTGGGCACTCAGCTTCATAGAAATGCATCAGGTGTGGGCTACATTGAGAGTTGGAAAGTCAGGATATTGTTTCTTTATCCTTTGGTTCCAAAACTTGGAAAAATAGGGATTAAGAAGAAGATTGACAGCCAAAAAAAGCTTTAATTTCCCCTGAACAAAAACATTTTGGTGTGGTATTTTGCACAGTGTTTTATTTTGAGATCATTCAGCAGTGAAATGAGGTTTTCCTACGGTGCTGGGATGCATAGGGGGAGCTGTGAATTGTGACATTGGTCAGTCACACCTCAAGGTATGGCACATCCCATTAGATGCCAGGCAGCATGGACCTGTTGAGCTGGGCCTCTTGGTAGAGGAAAGCTCCAGGTTGTATTATAAAAGCTGGTTTTGCCCAGACATCCTTCTCCATGGGCAGGATGTGGCAGCCCAGGACACCAACACAGCACGGTGGGGATGAAGTGTCCGTGCAGCAGGACTCTTGCAGCAATCCTGCAAAACACCACGGGTCAGATTGGGTTTGTTCAGGTGAAGTGGCTGCCTCTGTCCCAGTTTATTCTCCACTGATGACTTGGCCAAATGAGGTTTTCCTGGGGAAATCCTTTCCCATGGATCACTTTCCCCACGCCCCAGCTAAAGGCTTGTTGGGCTGAAGGAGGTGTCTCTGGAGGCTCAGGTACTGCAGCCCCACCAAGCCTGTGCACCTCATCTCAGCCCAGGATTTTCAAAACATCTCCTTCAAACTCATCCAGATGCTTTGTGCAGTGGCAGTGCCCCGGGGAACTTCTGTGTGTGCAACGAGGCAGGAGCCAGTCCAGCCTGGGGCACACCCTGGTGTGGCCCTCCTGTTCTCCAGTCCTTCTGCATGCTGTTGAGATTTTCAGTTATTTTTCCCCAGCCAAGGGTGAGAAAAAGGCCCGGAGGCAGCTGCTGCTCCAGGGCATGCTGGCAGCAGGAGCCACGCTGGTTCCCTGGGGACTGAAGTCTTGCAGGGAGGGGGACAGCAGGTGCCCACCGTGCTCCTGTGGAAGCAGCTGCAACCCCCTGGCTCCCCAAAAAACCCATCAGGCAGGTCTCAACCCAAGCCAGCACTGGCTGGGAGTGAAGGGGAAGCCAAGCTCTGCCCTGTGGGCACAAGAAGGCAGATTCCCATTCAAGGGAGTGAAGTTGCAAATTCCCCCCATCCTTACAACGGCTCCTTCTTGCTCTCGGTAACCTGTTGGTGTCGGGTGTTAAATTTCAGCATTAGTTAAATGGTTTGGAAAGTATCCCACTGTTCCTGTACAAACCCACTGTGTAACATTTGGAAGAGAGACAGAGAAAGCACTCAGAGGTGCTGGGCTGATCTTTACGCCTGCGGGAGCCCGATGCCACCGTGCTCGGCCATCCGGGGTGGGATGGCTTGTGCCTGCTCTGCGGGACTAAGGCTCCCTCCAAAGTCCTTGGCTGTCTCAGCCCATTGGGTTGAGGGAAGCAAAAGGGGTTGGAGGGGATCCAGAGGCTTTGCCAGCTGGAGTTGGTCCTTTGCCAACTCTTCTCTTGCAGCTTAATCGTGACTTTTCTGCCCTGCTTGTTCCCACTGGGGTCTCAGAGTGGGAGGGATGGAGGATTTCAGGCCTGGGAAGGGGGCTATCTCTGGGGACATTGCAGCACTAGGTTTGGTCCCTTGGCATGAACAATCCTCCCACAGACACGAACAACAGAGTGGGGTCCCTGCTCCACAGATCGCAGCCTGCTGCTTCCATTGAAGAGCAAAGTCCCTTTCTTTTTTGGAGCCATCCTGCAAAATATTCCCTGAGCTTCGTGTGTTTTTAAGTGTGCCTGTTGGTCTGAGGCAGGAAACATCCATAGCGTGAGAAATCGGTGATTGTCCCATGCCAGCAGCAGAGAATGAGGGCCTGAGCTGCAGAGGGACATGGAGCAGCTGTGGCTCCAAGGTCAGCTAAAGGCTTGGGCTGCTCTCCCGGTGTCTGTTTTTTGGCCTGTTTTGTGTTAGATGGACACTTTGGATTTTAATCAGGATAGGTAGACAGAATAGATAAATAGTTAGGGGTTTATTCTCTGCCTGTGCAAGTGTTTTTCACTTAGTTGCATTAGGAACAACAGGGAAATGGGATTTTTGGTGTGTGTTTTTTTGTTTTTGTTTTTGGTTTTTTTTTTGGTTTTTTTTTGCCAGGGCACAAATTTCAGCAATAAGAAATGCCTGATCTTCATCCCAGAGTGCAGGGACGATGCTCCCTGTCCGAGCCAGCCGTATGCAGCAGGCAGAGGCTTTTCCCTGGCTCAGGGCAGATGCAGATGTTGTTGCTGTGGTCAGTGACTGATCACCGCTTCCTCCCGGAGGAACCTTTTCCCTTTCTCTGCCTCTTCCCCAGCCTGGTCTGAATGGGTTTTGTTGGGGCATTGTTGGGATGTCGCTCAAGCGGGCACCGGCCCCGTCTGAAAGGCTTTTCTTTGTCCGCTGTCCTGCCGGGGCTCCGGCCAGGCTCAGCCACCCAGGGAGGAGCAGGTGCTGGCAGAGAGGCACAAACAAAAGCAGAATATTTCAGCAAGATTTACTGATTTGCAGCTCCTTTGGCTGGGACAATGCTTTTATGATTTTGTGCAGCTTTCCGTGCATCAACACCGCTGTGTCCTGCCGGCTTGGGTTGGCCCTCTTTGCTTCCTGAGGCTCGTGCAGGGGTGTGGTACCTGCCAGGCAGCATCTATCGGATTTAAGGAGTTTCAGGAGCCATCAGTCCTCCCGCAGGACACATCAGGAGGATCACTGATCGCCGTGCCCCAGCGAGGAGGAGATCTGGGGTTGCAGGAACTGCCTGCGAACCAAGAGAACAAAGCTGTGCCATCTGCCACAGCTTCTTTCAAGAGGCTCCTGCGCATCCAGGCTAACAATACAGCATTTCTTCAAAGGCTGAAATCTTGCTTGCACGCTCAGAGAAAGCCCTTGCAAAGCTCCACATAATGGTGCCATATGGTAGATCTTGCCATAACAATCCTCTCTATTTTCCGCCAGCCACTAGACTTTCCAGCAGATGGGTTAAATGACTGATGTCCTTTATATCTGCTTAACACTCCTTACGCCTCCGAGGTTTGTAATGAAACCCTCTGTGTGTGGTGGTGTGCATCGTCCCGGCGGGATGTGCACCGAGCAGGAGGCTGGGATGGCTTGGTTTGGAGAGGGTAGGAGGAGCCCCAGCATGACCCAGGAGCCCCTCGCTGGCTCTCTTCACACTGGGGTGGGTCACAGTGGCATCTCCATCCCTGCAGAATGAGAGCGATGCTCCGGTGACTCCTCAGATGGCTTAGATGCTCGGGGAAGCTGCTGAGTCTGCTGGGGCTTTGCTTGCCCCTGGAGTACAAGATGCTGCCTCTCCCTGATCCCACACCCTGCTCCCAGCCTGCATCCCTGCTGGTGGAGGGATGGGTTCAGAGGAGATGCTGCCCCAGACATTCCTCAACGCTTGTCTTCCCCAGGCTTTGAGGAAATTCCATTTGCTGCTCCCGATGGGGCTTCTCAGCCTTTTCACTTCTGACTTAGTGATGCAGAAGAAATTAGAGCAACCTCCATCCAGCCCCGTGTCCTGCCTGTGGTGTGCAGCAGCCCGTTTTTAGTCTGTGAAATCCCAGAGCAGGTAACCTTCCCTTGGTCCCTCTGCCCAGACTCCAGCAGCTGACAAGTTTTTAGGGATTTGGGGAGGTGAGTGACTGTGCCGTGTCCCCAGCCCCTCAGACTCAGGATTGGGTGCAGGCCTTTGCTCATGGATGTTGCCTGGGCTTTTTGCCTTCCCCTCACATGGAAGGCGGCTGTATCCCTCCCTGCTGCTTTATGAAGTAGTGGAAACTTGTGAGCCTGAGGAACAATAGAGAGGTCTCTGGCAGCTTATAAGATTTATCACAGCATTTGTTTTTGCTGTACTTGGGGCAACTAATGCCTTTCATCCGAGCTGCTCTCTGGATGCTATCAGGAGATAAGAGATAGTATCCCCTGTCACAGACATTAAATCTTTTGCCTTTGAAATGCTTCATGGTGGTCGATGGGTCTGTGGCTCATGATGTGCAGTGCTGGGCTAGGATGCTCCATGCATAACCATCCCTTGGAGCTGTGCCTTCCCTTCCTCTTGGCATGCTGGCTGTTTTTTATGCTGCTTGAACAGGGAGCATGTAAAAGTGAGGAGAAACGGTGGTGTGATCAGTGTGAGCGCTGCTGTGTGTCAGTAACAGCTCCGGGTTGGGAACTCATTGCTAGTGATATCCACTTGTACTTAGGAACTTCAGTAATGTGCTTTTTCCCCTGGTTTCTAATCCAATAAGGAGAAAGTATGAGGTTTTGGGCTTTGCAAAACAACACGGCTTTTAAGTAACAGCTGAGGGATCAGCTGCAAAGCCAAGCTTTGCATTTCATGCTTGCAGGTCAGCTGTCGTATTTTGCTGCCTGGTCCTTCCAGCATGAAGGACTTCAGGATTTTGGGAACCACTGAATGGGACCAAAGCCGTTTTCCCTATATCTGCAGAGAAAAGCATGTGGTTGGTGTCTGGAAAAAATTAAAAGTGCAGCAGCCCTTGTGTCCTGGGCAAGCCACCCCTTTCTGCAGAGTCAAGCCAGAGCCAGGTGCTCAGCATGGAGCTCCTGACCCCATCCCACTGCTGTCTCCCAAAATCAAGCTCCCTTGGCTTATGAATCACTTTTAAGAAGGAAAACCAAATGATTGGTAACATCTGCTTTTAAATTCACTCTGCAGGGATCCTTGTGCCATACAGACACTTTTAGCAGGCTGCCCAGGTTCAGTGTTTCAGATGTGAACAGTCTGGACCTGCCAGGCTCCCATCCCAGCCCAGCGCTCACGGCACTTGTTTTCATCACCTCCTGTTGTTTACACCCTCCTAGATAATCTCTGAATGTACCTTTTGATAGGTAAACATCTGATAGAGAAGTCACACACCTACTCGGTCAGAAAATAAGGGTTTTCTGCCTACGTGTGTTCCCTGGACCTGAATGAACCAATCCACCGAGGAACGCTGCATTTCAGCTGAAACAGTCTTGTAATTGCAGTATCTGTTACTGCTGCAAACCAGCGTGGGGGCTTGCCCAAAAAACGTGCTGTTCCCAACCCGTCTATTTTACAAAGGAGCCGTGTTACAGCACAATGTGAATCTCAACTGAAGGCAGAGAGCACATAAGGAACCCCTTTGTTTCCAGGAGAAGTACAAGTGAAGTGGAAAAATAATATAGTCTACCTGCTAAATGCTTTCCACTTTGCACTTCGTAAAAGAGGAGGCCACATCCAGGGGAGATGCCTGGGCAGCTCATTCGGCAACGCATCGGTGATCTTAATTGGGGCATTTAGGTTTTTGGCTTTCACTTGCTCTGAGTGTTTCTGGCACAGGTCACCATGGAGGGTACCGGCCTCTTTGGATGGGGAATCTGCTCCAGCAGCAGTCTTCTTCCTGACTGCTCCCTGGTTGGGTGGTGTTGCTGGAGTTATGAGCAGGACTGAGCAGCAGATGAGTTGTACTTTATCACCATCCTCAGCTGGAAGCATTCCTGCCGGGAATAGCCTGTGCCTGCCCTGTATCCACTTGCAGATACAAGTGGAAGCTGTCCGTGCTGCTGGAGTATCTCCCGTTGGCAGAGTCTGGGTGTTCCTCAGCGTGGGAACATCACCAAGGTCAGCTTTTGGCAGCCGAGGCTTTCACAGCGCTGCAGGGAGGATCCTGCCTGAGTGCCCAGTGATCCTGATTCCCATGATCTCCAGTGTTCAAATCAATACCGTTATTTACAGGGATCAGCTTCCCTTTCCCAGCCACACCCAACATCTGTAAGCCAGTCTGATGCCTGCTTGCACTTGACACCTTGCTGGGTGTCAGACCCTGAAATCCCAGAATGGTTTGGATTGGAAGGGACCTTAAAGATCATCTCATTCCAGCCCCCCTGCCGTGGACAGGGACACCTTCCACCAGATCAGGTTGCTCCAAGTCTCATCCAGCCTTGGTCACAAGTGAGCTCCTCTCAGGGTGACTCTGCTTTGCACCTGAGTTAAGTTCTTAAAAATGCCTTTAGGATGCCAGGTGTGACTAGAGCCAGGCCTGTGGGGGTTGAGGACTTGTCCCACCCAGGAGTGCATTTCCATCCTCCGTTGCTCCATCAGCACCAGGCTATAGCTGGCTTCTGCTTACCGTGGCTTCTGATTCCTGGGGCTGCATTCTTTAGGTCTCACAACCAGAGTGGTACCTCTTGGGAAGCTTTTAGGTTCAAGTTGGTGTGGGGCTTTGTAGCCTCTGATTCCATCCAGCCCCTTTCTGAAAGCCTTCCCAGAGCATTATCTGGGGAAACCTTGGCACGGTTTAGCCCCAGACCAACCATCCACAGTGTTCCTACCTGAACATCCCTGCCAGGCAGGGGACGTCTGAAGCCATACTTGACCTGTTGGCTTGATTTCCAGCTTGAGCAACTCCCTGGGATGCCAGCAGCAGAAGCAGTATAAAATCTGACTGAAAAGGGAGCTGCTGCTTTGGTTCTGTGAAGAGGTGAGAGGTCCACATCTGAAGCCTTAACTTATTTGCCAGCTCTATGCTTTATTATGGTAGGAGGTGCACCCACCGAAGGACAGCCATCCCCAGCTCTGGTTGATTGGATTGAATCCATTTGAGCTGTCACAGTCGTAGATAATAGGCTGATACATGTTTTTGTTGGTTTTTTCAGGGGGTATGTACAATTCTGTGGAAAAAGTGTGCTGGTGATGCACCTGCAGGGCTTCTAGATCTGAGAGTGCTCTGCAGGGTGAAACTGTGTAGATCAATAACTCAAGCTGGAAAAGTACCCTGGGTTAATTAAAAAGGGAGAAAGGTTTTCCAGATGAGGTCGGTGAAAAGGTCACAGGAGGCCAAGCTCAATAAATAACATAAAAAAAAGAAGTATACATGAGGTTACAGATATATGACAACAAAAAAGAAGGAGAAACTAAGTGGATACATCTCTTGAAATACACTAGTATTGAAATATGAGCAGCTTTGAAACCTTTAGCCTATTAAGATAATTAATTGAATTAAAATATTAAAGCATTACATGCTGTCTGCCTCAGTTAGGTGTTTGAACTGATGGGAACATGAATCAGCTGCAGCTGGAGTTTATTGAAGGGCTAAATCAGCTATTGATGGCCATAATCTTTCCTGCAGAAGAAGGAAGGAATATAAATTTTATTTATATCTGTCCAATGTGTTCAGGTCAATAACTGAGCAGGGTGGATTGGGGTCTTTTTGAGTCTAGGACGAAAAATTCATTGTGGGAGGAGGTTGACTAGGCATAAGCACTTTGAAGTGCTTCTGTTGTTCCTTGTTGCTGCTACTCATTCCCTTGCTGTGAGCAGTTTCCTTTATTCAGGAAATTCATTACATGATAAAGGCAAAATGAATAATAATCTTTTATCTGTTATGCTTATTCATTAAGAAATATGAACACTTGATTTTTTGGTTCATGTTCTGTAATTGCAGCTGCAAGTTGTCACGGAGGAATTAAAAATACACAGTGATAGTATTAGAAGGGGTTGGCTTGTCTGACGGGTTGTTTTTAAGCTCTCAGGGTACTGTAGCTGAAAAGAAGTGTGCTGGGGAGGAGGCATTTTTATTAGTGATCATAAAAACGAAAGACTTTTTAAAAAAACCTTGAGATAAATCTGCGTACACTGACAATTGTAGTTGCCTAAATGAAGCTGCAGGTAGAGGAGCTGCTTCTGCGGAACGGGGTGCGTGTGGAGGTGGGTGGTTGTTTGTAACAGCCACTGATTAATAAGGATTAATATGTCTCTTTTTTCCCAAGAAAACAGCTTAAAAAGAAAATAACGAGCTGAGTAAGGTGTGTTCTGAGGCAGGGGTTTGCTGAAGGCAGCAGGGCCGGCAGTGGAAGTGGCAGCTGCTGCTCCAGCCGCGCGGGCAGCACCGGCCGGCAGCGGAAAAACATGAGATGAGGAACGGGGGGAAAAATGCTGATTGCCATTTCCCCTGACACCACGGCGTTCTGGGATAAATCAAACTGATGAACTTGGAGAAGAATGCCTGGAAGAGAGTGAAAAAACGATATGACCCCTGAGAAAGGAAGGCAGTGCAGGCTTCAACAGGCCATTATTTATTGACTTTTTAATTCCCATGCTGGACCCCTTAATGGCAAATGTTGCCAAAAAGTTTACACTTTGTTTTTTTCCTTCTATTTGTAAAAAAATTTTTTGAACAATCTTGGATCTCTCATACTTCATTTGATGATGCAAGAGATCTCATCTTTACATGCTATAGCCTCGCTTACAGCAGTTCCTAAACTCCCTGAATCCATCCACAAGGAGTAAATTCACTTGCCCATTATTATGTTTGTCATTTATTGATCCAGTGATGTCTTTCTGTACATGTGTGTGTGTGTATATATATATATATATATGCACACATGTATGTGTATGTAAACCCAGAGAGAGAGAAGTTCTGGATGCCCCATCCCTGGAAGTGTTCAAAGCCAGGCTGGATGGGGCTTGGAGCAGCCTGGTCTAGTGGGTGACATCCCTGTTCATGGCGAATGGGTTGAAACTAGCTGATCTTTATGGTCCTGCCCAAAACAAGCCTTTCCATGATTCTATAAACATTTATATGTATGTATATATAAACCCAGCACAAACTAGCAAATTTTGAATAATCATTATTTCAGTTATGGCAATGGGTGGCCCCCCAGTCTTTTCCATTTGTGAGGAGACTTAAACAATTTATCAGCCAGAAAGGTGCATTAGACTTAAAGGTTTTTCATCTTCTTTTCCTACAACCTCTAAGGGTATATTTGGGCTGCAGACCCTTCTATAGGGAGTTGTCCCTTATTTAATGTGTACTCCCCAGGCTGCTTCTTGCAGAATGTTTGATGGCATGAAGGACCTGTGGGATGTAGGGGAAAAACCCAGCTCCAAGAGCCGGTCCTGGAGGTCGTTTCTGAAGTCAGGAGATTTGCAGCATCCTGCTGTCTCCCTGCTGTTGCCCCCATTAAAGCCTGTGGCTCTCAGTCTGTGGAAGATGCTCATTGAAACATGGCATGAGTGAAGTGGCAGGGACCGTGCTGTGAGTCTGAGGCTGGACTTGGTGCTGTTCCTGCTGGGAGGGTCAAACATTTCTTCCAGTGGCTTTTTGGCTTGGTCTGGCTTTGCCTTCAGGAGGTGGTAGGAGGGCAGCAGTGGCTACCAACCAGAGAGGTGGTGGCACCTTCCTCCTTGGAGACACTCGAAAAGCCATTTGTGCAAGGCCCTGGGCAATGGCTCTGGTGGCCCTGCTTGACCCAGGGGGTTGATTGACCAGAGGGCTCCTCATACCACCGAGTTGCCTGCTCGGAGAGGTGCAGGCCGTGGGAACATCTGTCCCTGAGTGCTGCCGTGAGTCCTCCAAGGGAAAGGTGTGGGCCACTTGTTTGGCCCACGGGATTGTGCTCACCGTGTGCTGAGCTGAGCCACACGTTTCTTAGGTAGCTTTAGGAGAATGGTGTGAGATCTCACCTTCAGTGGAGCTCGTGCCGTGCTCAGAGAGAGGGGGCGAGGTTTGCTTGGCTGCAATGGAGAGCTGTCAGCAGAGCAAACGGCACGGAAGTGTTGTGCCCCCTAGAAACAGCAAATACACGCTGAGAATCAAAGCTTCCCTGTGAGGTTTTTTTAAAAACCATATTCAAATGAAGATTTAATGTGGAAACATGTTTCCTGATGTAAAGGTGAATAGTTTAGCTGTACGGGATAAATATTTAAGAGCAGCGTATCTCTTTCCAGTAAAAACACTCCGGGCAGAGACTTCCTTTTGGTAGTAAAATGAGGCTGCTATTTTATGTGCCACTGACCTGATTCCAAAAAAAAGTATTAAAAATAGTGAAGTTGGCAGATCCTGACATGGAAGGCAGCCGGGTGGAAGGGGCAGAGCTGTGAAAGGTGAGGCTGAAGCGAGGGGTGAGGGCTGTGAGGGTGATGGACACTGACCCACCGGTTGTCTTCTCACTCTTCAACAGCTGCCGGCCTTGCATGCTGTAGTGGGAGTGTGTGGATTGCAAATGGCCCATAAAATGAATTGCCAGTTAGAATCACCTAATTATCAAGCTCATGATTATTAATTGAAGGCCCATATGGGTGTGAGTTTCTGCACAGCTTCTCTGCCGCGCTGCGACTCCGGTCGGTTGTTAAAGGCTTCATGGGAGCTGCATTTCTGCAGTGGGCTATGAGGCCCCAGAAAACAGATGTTGTTCCTGTCCTTTCTTGGTCTTTTGGAGTTGGAAGGGGAGGTTCTGAGCAGCCTGCACTGAGATAGACATCAGTGAGCCTAAGCAAAGGGCTGGAGTTGGCTGCAGGAATCCCCATACACGTAAAAACCAGCAAAGACCTGACTGTTCACATCTGAGTCACTGTTACAGCTTCGAATAACAGTCATTAGTCACTGTTTGATTATGAGGATTTTCATATTCACTGGGTGCCACATAGTATTTATTTAAACACCTCTCCCAAGCATCCTGCAAGATATCATTAGGTAGGTGTTGTTGAGTGATGCAGGGCTGCGATGACTGAACATGTTAGAGCTGGGGCACAATGAAATGTGCTGTGTGAGACTCAGAAGCATTTCTGCACCTTTTTTGGATGTGTTTGCACGTTGTCATGTGCCAGCACCTAATATGTTCTTCTGCTTTGTCCCTTCTTGCTCCTGCTTAGGCTTCAGCTCGGTTTAGATTTTTTTTGTCTTGGTTAATAGATCTTCACATTTGCACAAGCTGTCTTTTTAGGGTAGGGTATTTCGAAAGTTTCAGTAAATATTTTTCTAAGGACCTAAGTGCAGATGTGCGTGGCTGGGGCTTTCATGCCCGATTATCAGATTCACGTGGCCAGAAAGTGGGGTCACAGTGGAAGCATTTTCCTGTGCTCTCTCAAATCCTCACCACAGAGGTAAATATTCATCAAGAAACCCTTGTCCACTCCCACACTCCAAGATTTACTTTTCCAATGAGCTGAATTTCTTTCTGTAGGTGTTATCCTCTTGGCCACCTTTAGACGTTCAAAAAAGTGTTCAAGGCCAGGTTGTATGGGACCCTGAGCAACCTAGTGGGTGGGGGATGTTGGAATTAGATGATCTTTAAGGTCTCTCCCAACCCAAACCGTTCTGTGATTTCTGTGAACTGGGGCTGAAGCAGAGCTTGGATATTTGACTGGCTCATAGCCTGAGGAGGCAACGGTGAAGTGCAATTTTGATTTTGAGGCATGAAAGGATAATGAGACTTGCCCGAGGCTGGGGTGGAAGTTGGTTGCTTGATACGGATCTCTGACCTCCCAAATTGTAAGGACGTGGAAATGTTTGAGAACGGCACTTGTTGGAGGAGTCCCTAGCCCAGGTTCTCCTCCCTGGGTGCAGGATGAGATGTGTCTCGCATTGGGCTCAGGCTTTCTCAGTCCTCTCTTTTTCCCCAGTCTCTGTTGTGGCTGCATAGTTTTTTCTGTTGTTAGGGTGTCTTCCAAGTCTGCTTCCAGAACTCCACCATCATCAGCTCTGTGCAGTATGGTGGTTTGAAGATTTAGGGTAAAATCTGGGAAGAGGCAAAGCCTCCTCCATGAATACGTAATAGAAAAAGCTCCACGACACCTTTCTTTTTCAGGAGTAATTTCATCAAGAAGGGAAATCAATACCTGCAGTGGATAAATAAACCTTTCTGAGATGTTTGGCACTGCTGGCAGCCCCCTGTCACTGATTGTTGTGCTGGAGGGCTCCTGGGTTTGGGTTATAAGATAGCTGAAGGCTCCCTTCCTTGGCTGCTGAGTGTGATATGAGCTTGAATTAGATCAGCTGAATTTCTTGGTGCCTGTGGGCTTGCTGATGCGGGCACCCATCTTTTGCCAGAGGCATCTTGCTCAGCCTTCCCCAAATGGGGCTTTGATTGGGGTACAGGAGCTGTCAGCTTTAGTTGATTTATTGTTCAGGCAGGGAAGCTTTAACAGGTTTCCATATGGGGTTTTTTCAGTTGCTGGAATTAAGTGTGTAATTTTTAATGGGGATCCTCTTACTTAAATCCGCTGTCTGGGTGGGATGAGTTGGCTGGAGGCCATGGCAGGGCTTTCCTGTGACCTTCTGCAGCCTCTCCAGTATCTCACTGCTGCCCCAAAACCCTTCCAGCATGAGGATTGTCATCAGTGGTGGTGGTTTTAAGAGACACTTGTGGTTCTAAGATCAATGTTGGCTCTAGCAACGAGCCTCCCAGCCCTGCCTGAATGTTTTATTTAGTTCCCTCATAAAAGCTTTGACCTATATCTAGCACCAGGAAGCAATGAGGCTTTGATAATACTCGGGCATCCCGGCGGAGGGCACGCTGCTAACCGAGCTTCCAAGTCGAAAATGGATGTGTACTTTAAAACATCAGATAAACCAATAAAGGCTTCAGTCAGTAAACAGCTTTATCTCTGCCAGGCAGTACGTGATCCAGTTTTGATGGAGAGGATGTACCTCTTTATGAACTGTAGGTATTAGGAAAAGAGCTTTCTATTTTTAGCTGTAGGAAAACAAAGCAAAAGCCAAAACACCTACGGTTTTTGATGATATGAGGGTGTCAGCGCTGGAAATGGGCTGGACCACTTGGGGTGAGGTGCTCCACTGAAGCAACAGTGATAAAAAAGAAAGGTCCTGTTTGAATTTTTCTTTGCTGTGTGTGTCTTAGATGAGGTTGCTCACCTGAAGCTCTCAGTGTGAGTCTTGTGGGCAGCTGTAATGGCTTCATGGGTGTCCTTTCCAAAACACTTGCAGCCTTTAAAAGCAATGAGGGAGATGTCTGGGAGGGACAAGGCAGGGAATTTTGCAGCCCAGAGTCAGGAGAAGTCAGCAAGAGCAGGATGAGAAGTGGTGTCATTGCCCTGACAAATCGAGAGTCCTGGGGTGATGCTGCGGCGTCGCCGCTGCGCCATGGTGTGGCCCCAGATTGATTTACACTGCTTGTCTGGGGAGTTGTGTCTGTGCCATCACCCATTTGTGTACTCACATTGCATGTTTTGTGTTTCTTTTCCCCTCTCCAGGATGAACTTGACCTCACGGACAAGCACAGAGAGGCCATGTTTGCGCTGCCAGCAGAGAAGAAGTGGCAGATCTACTGCAGCAAGAAAAAAGTGAGAGACTCTTTGGGTGCTGAGCCTCTTCCCTCTCATGCAGGGTGGGGAAGAGATGTGGGGAAGGGCACAGCTCTCTTGGGATGCCAGGTGGTATTTGGGGTGTCACAGAAATGTATCTGTTCCTGGAGTGACCCTGGGAAAACAAAGTCTTTGGTCTCCAGCCCATTCAGGCTGGAGAGGGTGTCCCAACCCCCGTGCTCATCCCTGCCAACACATCAGGGCCACGTGGAACTCTGTGGGCACTGAGGTTGGCCTTGCAGGGGCAAGGGGCTGCTCAGCATCTCCTTAGAGCCTCTCCCAGTACCTAAAGGGGGCTTATAAAACAGATGAGGACAGACTGTATGATAGGGGCTGTTGCAGTAGGACAAGGGGTAATGATTTTAAACTGGAGGTTTATTTAGGTCAGATAAAAGGAAGAAAGTGTTTACAATGAGGGTGTGGAAACACTGGCACAGGTTGCCCAGAGAAGCTGTGGATGCCCCATCCCTGGAAGTGTTCAAGGTGAGGTTGGATGGAGCTTGAAGCAACCTGATCTGGTGGCAGGTATCCCTGCTGACAGCAGGAGCATTGGAACCAGTTGGTCTTTAAGGTCCCTGCCAACCCAAACCATTCTAGGGTTCTGTGATTCTGTTCCCAAATTTGCCACTGTGCCCCCTCACCTGGCTGCAGGGGGTGGCTGGGCAGTGCTGGCAGTCACTGACCCCACTTGAAGGGTGCTCGCTGCTGTTTAATGCCTTTTTCTCCTGCTGTAGGAATGGCACCAGATTTTCCATCCACATTTTAGGCCAAGAGCAGGCTTACCTTGCTCATGTAGGATTAAGTTTTAAGCCTCTCATAAATACCCCTGAAATCCCTGTATTATTGTTAGACAGAGGCCTGCCATGCCCGAGATTTAAATCGGAGGGGAGAAGGGATGTTAACAAATTACAGGCACTGGTCTGGATCAACAAGAAAATGGGCAGGGGGTGCTCGCTCGTCACTGCCTGGTGGATAAGCAGAGCCTTACCCTGGTGTGTCTGGATAACGGGAGAGTTAAATCAAGCAAAGCCGTGTAATTATTATTGTGAGTGGAGATTACGTGCTATCTAATCTCCCGAGGAAGGGTTTAGATGGAGCTGATGGTGGCTCTTTCCCTTTCCAGAACCTCCTTGCTCTCATGTGTTTTTAAAGGCTGTGCTGTGAAACTCTTTGCTCAAGGGGGGAAGGAGCCACAGAAGTGCCTGTGGCATCCCCAGAGGTTCTGGGAGCAGGCACCCCTCCGAGGCTGGATCCTGGCTGCTGGTCTCCTCTGGTCCTCATTCCTCTGGCTGTTCCCAGCCACTCCTTCCCTACTTGTGATGCTGTCACAGTGAGCTGCAGAGCGTATGTGCCCACTGCTTGCTCTGATGGAGATGTGCTGGTGGAGACAAATGCTTTTCTCCTGCTTTTTAATTAAAAACGAGTGAGACCGTATCAATGAAGGCTCCAGCCACGGTGGAAATCAGGAATTACATGGGCTGGAGCACATCTCTGTGCACAGCAGGCTCTGGGCTGTCCTGCCCTGTGTCATGATGACCAGTGAGCAGCACAAACACCGGTGGATATCCTGGCAGCTCGTGGCAAATCTTACTTGTGCTCCCGTGTTTTTATGAGGCCAGATCACCTACATGGGTAGCCTGGCATCGAGGAGAGGGGCTGGACTTCTCCAGCTGAGAGCAGTGTCTGCTTTTGGGCCAGGGCAGCAGAGCTGGGGATAGGGCAGTGGTCCCACCTCCCTGGCTTGGCTGCACTCTGGGTGGTGGTGATTGGGGAAGTGCAGGATGTGCCCAAACCCTGTGTTCAACAGCAAGGTGTTGCTTGAGATGTTTGTAACACCCAGTTCCACCTGGTGGGTCCCGGGGGCTGGCGAAGGTGGGCATCAGTCTCAGGCAGCTGCCTGACGTACCAACAACCTAAAATTGTCCCCTGGGCAGTTTTTGCTCTTTCCTCTGCTGCTAGTTTTGGCTGGTGCTCCTGCTGGGCTGTCCGTGTCATCCACCACACTCGGCTCTCCAGAGAGCGTCCCAGATGTTGCGTGTTTTATATATCCCCATCACGGGCAAGATTTCGTAAAGGGAAACCAAAAATGAGACATTTTTTGCTGAGTTGTCCTGGAAAGAGACCTGACAGCACCTGGCCTTGGCAGCGCCTGTTGAGAGGAAATAGGGAAAATCCAGCTATTCCCCAGGCATGTTTCTTTTCCTGGAATATTTCCCCCTGGCCTGCAGCCCTGTATCCTGGTTTCTCTGCCCTGCTAGCAGCTGGTTTTATCCCAGCCCACAGGACTGGTTTGGCAGGGTGGAGGCTTTGTCCTCCTTGATTCTCCATCCATGGAGACAGTGGGTTTGATCCCAGCGTTGACCCTGCTGGGAGCAGGGGGTTGCACTGCATGAACTCCTCGTGGTCCCACCCCACCTGCATTGCCCTGTGTCACTCAGGGGGGCAGAGAGACAAAAAGCATCTCGTGATGGGGCTGGCGAGTTGTGTCAGCAGCAACCCGAGCAGGAACTGAAGTCTGCACTAAATCCAGCACCCGTGCAGTGCTCGGGTCAGGAGAGAGATTTAAAGATTTTTGGAGAGACCTTCTTTGAAGTCGTCAGCCCCTCTACGGCTGGGATAAAGCAGGGAAGTGCAAAGGCGGAGATGCATTAACAGCGGGATGAAATCTGCTTTTAGAAGTGGTATTTCTGGACGATGACTCGTTTCATACCTCATCCTAAAATATTTCGCTCCCTGCTGGCCCTGCTCTCCAGGAGAGGAGATTGCTCGGAAGTGCAGGGAGGAAGCGGGAGGGTTTCCAGATTTGCTGTTTCTTTGGCTGCGGGTTTGCCTCTGTGGAAGAGGGTGACTCAGGACGGCCTTTTTCCAGAGGCCACGCTCCAGAGGGAGTTAATGATTAACCCTTCGTGCTTAGTCTGCAGGACCTTTTGAACCGCAGGAGATTTGGCTCCTGACAGCCCATGTGTGTCATGGCAAGCTGTTGAAGCAGCTCGAAGGGTGGTTTTTATGAGCCTCAAAATATGGGTGGGTACAGGGTGTTCGGGCAGATGCTCAGAATAAAAAACCAGGTAGGAGGGATGGGTAGTGAAAACCAGCTCGTGTGAGTGCAGGGTCTGGCTCTGCCCCTCTCCTGGCTCTGCCCCTCTCCCTTTGGGTCCAGCTGAGCATTTCTCAAGCTGGAGTAGAGGAAAAATGGCCCAAAGGATGCCAAGTGGTGCTGAGCTCTGTAAGCTTGTGTTGAAAACCCGGTGGCATCGCTAACCCTGGGAGCATCACTCTGAGCAGTGAGAAGCAAAGCTCGTATCTAAAATTTCCTCAGGGGTCAGATAGAAAACCAGGATCCCTTCGCATTAGGCAGAGGCAGCAGTGGTGATTTTTCAGGGGAGGATGGGGAAATGTGTGATAAATAGGGAAGTGAGTGATGTCTCTCCAATAATCCTCTATTTCCCAGCCAGACAGCCTCTTTCCCCTCCAACTGCGCCTTCCACCCACTCCCTCCAGAGAGCTTCGCCTTCCAGCTCACTCTTCCACTTGTCCTGCTCAGTCCTGCAGCTCCTCTGTGGGGCTTAAGTTCCATTTCCTTCATTTAAAGAACATCAATTCCCCATATTTTTGCTGCAGTAGCAGAACTAAGAGCACAAGCTGACAAAGATGGCATGCAGGGGAGGAGAAGGGAGGATAAAATAGCTCGGCATTTTGCCATGCTCCAGGGTCACCTGGGATGGATGAGAAGGATTTCATGGCCTCTGAGCATCCAGATATACCTGCTATTACTGCAGCAGCAGGTTGAAATACCATCTCAGGTGTCATTTGCTCAGGCTGACCGAGAGAAGCTGGCTGTTTGCATGGCTGGGGGTGTTTTTCACTGGGAAATGTTTATAGTTTTTATCTTTCAAGGTAATTCCCCTTCTAGTTCCAATCACAACACACTTTTGTTTAAGCAAGGTTTTTCTCGCTCTCCGGCCAAAAAATGCATCTGTTAGTAATCTTTTTGGATTTTAAAGTGAAGCTTTTCAAACAATGAACCAGCTGACTACGAAAGGCATCTGGTCATGCTGTATTTGCTTATGGGGAGCATAATTTTTAAACCCTGGGAAAAGTGTATGAGGGCATGTGTGCATTTGTGGAGGAGAGGGTATAGGAAGTGTTAGCATATGGAAAACCAGAGCGGGCTGGGCTGGTTCAGACCCTGAGATCCCAGCTTGGGGAGAGTCTGATGAAATTCCAGCCCTTTGCAGCATGGCTCCATGGGGAAGCAGCTTTAGCTGAATCATTTAGATGCTGTTCCAGGGATACCTGGAGGAATGAGGGAGCCCTGGAGGGCTGTGGTGAGCCCAAACCTCGACCAGCACACGCCTGGCAAAGGCTGGGCCGTGTTGGTGGAGCTGGGCTGGATTTAAAACGTCTCATGCAGGCTGCAGACTCCTTGGCTTTAAACCCCATCCATACCACAGTCTGCTTCCTCTCTGACCTTGCAAACAGCATGCAGGTGGATCATCCAGAGCAGTCACGGAGGGAGGGGTTGCCCAAATGCAGTGGGCTGCCAGCTGCTGCCAGCTTTCCCTTGCTCTGCTGTTACGGAGCAGCAAGGAGGGGTGGGGAACACTGTGCAAAATAAAAGTTACGTCAAGACAATGGGTAAAAATGAAGGGGATGTTTCTGTTTTTGCAGCAGGTACCAACCAAAGAGGGTTTTTTTAACCCCTTGCTGTGACTTCCCTGGAGCAAAGTTCTCCTGGGGCAGACCAACCTTGCAGGTAGTGCCAAGAGGGGGGTGAACCATCAAAATCATTGAATGTTAAGGTTGGAAAGACCTCTGAGATCACTGAATCCAGCCATTAACCCAGTACTGCCATGTTCACCCTTAAACCATGGCCCCAGGTGCCACATCAACACTTTTTTGCACACTTTAGGGATGCCGATTGCACCACTTCCCTGGGCAGCCTGTTCAGTTCCTCACCACATTTTCAGTGAAGAATTTTTTCCAAATATCCAATCTAAGCCTCCCCTGGCACAACCTGAGGCCATTTCCTTTTGTCCTTTCCATTTGTTGCCTTGGAGAAAAGCCACGGATGTTGTCACTGAAGGGCTCTCTGGGGCTTGCATGGAGCTGGCTGCTGTGAGCCAGCCCTTTCCTTCCAACCTCGTGGGATGTAGCTTGGTGTGTTGGACGTCAGGTGAGTGGGGAACTCAGCCAGCCACCATCAGTTACCCCAAAACAGCTCCAGATCCAGTTATCCCAGAGCACCACCATGGGCTGTGAACATAGGGAAGCAGGCTGCCGGATCAGATGTGACATCACCTGCAGACTGAGGATCTAAAAGATGTTGCCAGAAGCTTGATTTGGAAGCAAAGCAGGTGTGACAAAGCACTGAGGAGCATCACAGGTGTCTTTCTCCCCACCACCATGGGGACATGCTGTGAGGTTGCACTGCTCCCCGCAGCTGCGTTCCTGCACGTGCGAGTGGCAGGAGCTTGTGGAGGTGCGCCTTCCAGATGCAAATGGGTTGAGACCAGCCTTGAAATTGCTTTGAGCCACCATTGGTTGAGGCCCCACCTCCTCTGTCCAGTGGTCATTGGGAAGAGAAGGAAGTCTGGCTGTGGGAGCTGCTGACACTCGGAGGGGGAGGCACGAAGGCTGTGGAAGTGTCAGGCGTGTAACCAAGATGTGACAGGGCTGAGGAGTGTGAAATCTCTCTGGGACGAGCAAAGGGGTGGCTGGAGCTGGCAGATTGGTGACCTTCACTTGGAAAAGCTCCTGCTAATGAGGCATCTTGACTGGGCACTGCTTTCCCTGCAGCGCTGAGGAGGGGACTGAGCTTGTTTATCAGTGGCAGCATCCGTCAGCCCCATGCACGGACCTCAGGGTGAAGGGACAGCAGAGCCTGTGACATGACAGGGTGATGTGGTGACACCACGGCCGCAGCTGATGGGATTTGTGTTTTTAACAGGTCCCTGGAAAGAAGAAGTAGGTGGGGGGAGCAGGTAGAGCAAAGCAGGGGATGGAGCAAGGTTTGCCCTTGGCTGTGCAACTTTGGCATGTCCTAATTTTTGCAGCAGAGCACGTGTGTGATGGCACATCGGGGCCTGGAGGACAGCAAGGGATGTTGGTGCAAGTATTGCAGAAGAGAAGGGACCCCTTCCCTGCGCTGTGGAATTAAAGCCATCAGTGTGTCTCTGACAGAGCAGCTCCGTCCGGGCTCCAGCAGGGTTCAGATCAGCTCTCGCTTCTATGCTGCTTGAGAGCACACACAGCAAAGACTCAGCCCAGAGAATAAGAAACTGGGAGATGTTCAGTGATGCAATGGAGCATCCTGGAGATCCTCACGTTGGAGGTGCTCAGCTCTGTGGGCATCCCCTGAAGGCAGGCTGCAAAGCCCACATCCCCAGAACCCACCCTGGGTGCTGGGAAAACATCTTACACATTCACCCTTTCAAACTCCGATGCCGGAGAGGTTCCTCCCTCCTCCTGGCGCTGAGCAGAGCCTCGTGACTCACTTCCCTCCGGGCTGTCACTTTGTCAGGAGATTTCTTTACCACCAGGAATACACCAAAGGACACTTATCAGTGTGCTGTAGACCATTAGCCCCAGTAATTACCACTGAGCAACGTCCTGTAGCGAGCCGAGGGGAGGGAAGCCCGTGCCCTGATCTTTGCCTGCTTTATTGTGCAGTCCCCCTTCGCCTGGGAAGCTGCTTTCCGACGAGCCTGCCCAGCTGCTCGTCGGAATTAATGAGGTTCTGCTGCACTTAATTGAGAGTGCTTTCTAAGTTGGGGGTTTCGGGGAGGAAATGCAAGAGCCCGAGGGAGCCGAGCAAAGGAAAATATTTATAATGCAGCACGTTAATTATAAATGAGCAGTTTAGCCAGTTTTGTTGTTCAGCCTCCCCTTGGTCCCCCGGAGACCTTTATTTGCTCCACCGCTTCTTTTCAACCCTAAACAAGCAGCAGGTCCAGATCCCTGCCTGCCTCACAGGTGTTCACAGCACGAGGGAAGGTCCTGGGATGTGGGATGACCCAGCCCTGCTGCCTTCCCTCCCCATTCCTCAGCACAGATCTCACTCCCTGCCCAGGTCTCCTGGCTGGGTGCATTTGGACACCTCTTGCTGCTGTGCCATGGTGGGGACCTTGCCACCCTTCCCAGCTGGTGTCTCTGTTGGGGCCACTGCTGGGAAAGAGATGCTCCTTATAAGAGGGGCTGTGGGGAAGACCTCCACTGACGCCTCCAGGAGGTGACAGGACCATGTTCAAGGCACCCATGAGTGTTCCAGCTCCGCTGTCCCCTGGAGTACATTTGTATTCTGGACTCTAAAGCAGGGCAGGAAAGCTGGGAAAATCAGAATGCCCACAAGCTTTGTGCAGAGCCTGCTCCTGGCAGGGCATGAGGCAGCTCTGAGGAGGGGGTTGGCACAAGTGCACAGGGCCCAGCTGAGGAGCTGAAAGACTCAGTGGCCGTGTCAGACAGGATTGACACTGAGCAGACAGGTGGCCTGAGCCTCAGCCCAGCTGTTTGGCACCTCTGAGGGACTGTGGGGTCAGGAGAAGTGTTAAAGCGAAGGGCAGAGGTTTCCAGGCCTCTCGTTGCTCTCAGACTTGTTTTGTCCCTACCCTGGAGCCAGGCACAGCGAAAGGAAGGGTCAGGTCTGCAGGCACAGCCTGTGCTGCCCGGGGGTGAACTGAATCTCATCCAAATTACCTGTCCTTGACTCCGTGTGTCCTCGTCTTGGCACGCTGAAGCTTGGGAAGTTTGGATGCACAAATGTTTCCCACGCATGCCTCTAGAGCCACAGTAAATATTTGGGACTCCTTGGGCTCGCTGAAATCAGCCGCAGTTGTCTGCATGCACAGATGTGGGGGCAGAGAGGAGGTTGTCCAGCTCCCACCATCGCAGGTGTTTGTGGTGTAGGATGAGGTTTACAAACATCTCTTGTTAGGGAAGGGGCAGAGCAAGTCAGGCTGTGATCAGAAGATGGTTACTGATGGAAAATGTCTGGGATTTGTGCAGTGTTTGTTGACTCTAGCCTAGACCTCTGTGGCATTTCTGCTGTGAAATCCTCTTCTTCTTTTGATGTATATGTTTTTAGGAAAATAAAGTGGGGGAAAAGGTTAATTGTTAAGTATTCCCTCAAATTCTGCCTTCTTACTCCATGCAGCCTGGGAATGTGCAGCATTAGTTATCTGAGCTGGGCTCAGAGGTCCTTCAGTCATGTCCTACAAGAACAAGGAAGAACCTGAGAACCCTCATGAGCCCCAGCAGATGCAGGGCATCGTAGACCAGGATGGCCAAACGAGGCTCTGCATCATTCAGTGTCAGAGATCATGGGCCCAGGGGTGACATCCTTTAAGAGGTGACATTGCCAAATGCATGTTCCCTCCTGGTGACTTATGAAGCCCCCAGAGGAATTGTCTGTTGTGCCTGGAGTCTCTCTTAGGATGTTGATTATGTTGATATGTTGATAAGTCATGGTTCTGCTGCAGGAGTGCAGCCTAGATCACATCACATTTAAACACTCTTCATCGTTTGTAAACATTTTCCCCCCCAAGCATGGTCAAAGCTGTGCAGCCAAAGCTTCAAGGGCACTGTAGAGTTGAAACAAGAGAGATTTGGATGTAAAATTTCAGTGTGGTTTCTCTGAAGCTGATAATCACAAGACTGATGCAGTGTCAGTGGGGCAGCGTTTGGTCACAGGCAGGTGGTGTAATTGTATTTAAAGTGTGGCAGTTCAATAAACCAGGTGACGTTCCCATAGCTGGAGCTGTCAGGGGTGAGCTCAGAACGCAGAAAGTCACACTTATGTTAATATAAAGTAATGCAAGAGCTCAGGGGTGCTTCAGAAATGGTTGGTCATGAAGGGCAGGGGATGTTAACACTATTTCTGCTAATCTTCTGGCTTTGTTCCTCTTTTTTATCCCCTACCAGGACCAGGAAGAAAATAAAGGAGCCACCAGCTGGCCGGAGTTCTACATCGATCAGCTGAATTCAATGGCTGCTGTGAGTATTCCCCCAGTGCTCTGGTGCCTGTGAACCCCGTGTGGGGCAGCAGCACAGTGGGGACAATTTCTCAGCAGCGTGCCTGAGAGGGTGGCAGGCATTAACAGAGGCAGTGTCATCTGTCAGACCAGCAGGTACAGCTGTGAAGTGGAGGTGTTCCTACAGCACCTGGGGCGTTTCATACGGTCACAGAACCGTGGATGGCATTTGGGTTGGAAGGGAGCTTAAAGAACATCCAGTTCCACCCCCCTGCCGTGGGCAGGGACACCTTCCACCAGACCAGGTCACTCCAAGCCCCATCCAGCCTGGCCTTGAACACTTCCAGGGATGGGGCAGAGGGACGAGCAGGGGCTGTGAGCCAGGGGGGAGTGTGCTGCTTCTCTCTGGGAAGGCAGGAACACCCAGTGCTGGCCATGGGCTGCCAGCCAGGCAGAGCCCTGAGCCTGAGCAGAGCTTGTGATCAAAGCCTGCCAGATGCCTGGAGGGTGGCTTTGATCTCCCTGACGTGCTGCTGAAGAGGAGCTGGGTTAAATGCAGGGGTCAGCACAGCTCCTCATATCTGCTGGGACCCTTCTCTCTGCTTTGGTTTAGCCTCAGCCAGTGCTGGCAGGGCTCACCCTGACACCTCTGGGGGCCCAGCGCTGTCGGGTGGTGCAGGAGCCACTTGGGGGGCTGCTTTAGCTGCAGCTGTACCCCATGCATGCCCAGGGAGCAGGCAGCCCTGCTGCCCTGGTGCAGGAGTCAAATCCCAGCCCCAGCCTCAGCTGGAGGGCAAAATCCAGTGTGGGAGGTGCATCCCGTGCACACAGGCACTGTCCCCAACCCAGGTGCACACTGATGGCTTGCACTGGAAGACTTGGGAATGGCAGGGTTGGCTGTTCACCATCCCCGTGGCCTGCTCTGGATGCTCTCCAATAGCTCAATGTCTTTTTTGGATGTCTTTTTTATATTGTGGTGCCCAAAACTGCCCCCAGGGCTCGAGCTGAGGCCGCACCAGTCCAGAGCAGAGCGGGAGTCGTGTGGGGGCTTGGAGACGGTGCCTTCATCCCTCTGTCCCCAATGCAGGGGTTCTCCTCGCTGCTCCTTTTCCCAATTCCTGTAACTGCCATAAGGATTCCAGACTTCCAGGATGGGTTTAGGATCCCCATGGCTTGGCACGGTGGGCGGTGGGCACTGCCACTCCTCGGGTACACGTTTTGCAGGGAAATGCCCCTTCTGACTTCCGCCTCCCTCCTTTCACAGAGAAAATCACTGATCGCCTTGGAAAAAGAAGACGAGGAGGAGAGAAATAAAACAATCGAAAGTTTGAAGACTGCACTGCGAACAAAACCAATGAGGCAATTCCCTTCCCTTTCCTGGCTTTATTGCTGCGGTTGTGGCTTTGGATTTGAGTTCTCTGGCAGAGTAGGGGGTTAAATAGAAATATAAATGGGAGCTGTACAGGGTAAGGGAGGCGAGGACTCTGAGGCACGAATTGCCTTCTTTTTTTTTATTTCTCCAGCTGCTTTTTTTGTGTCACATTTTGTCATTTTGTTCCTTTTTCTTGGTCGTTTTAGTGACCAAGAGCCACCAGGACCTTTCTGTCTGTTTAGACAAGTCACACGACTTCTTTTTTTTTTCCAAATTTGTCTTTGTTCTTACTGGAACAGAAGGTAGAAATTCCTTACAGATTGATTTTCTTTTTAAGAAAACAACAATTATTATTGGTCAGCCAGGCCCTTTGTTTCAACTTCGACTCCTCTTGCACTTTATAAGGAAATAAAGTCACATGAATCTTCAGGCTTTTATGAAATGAAAAAGAAGTTTTGATAGGGAGGATAAAGGAAGGGTGGGACTCTTTCTGAATGTCTGTAGCTTGTCCTAATTTCTTTTTCTCTGGAGTCTGCATGCACACATCTGCAACACTTGAGAGGCCTCAGGTTGACATCTTCTGATGGTAATATGTTCCAGTAGGAAACACCTGACCTGTTTTGGAAGAAACAAATTTACTATTGCTTGCAAATACTTCTCCCTCCTCCACCTGTGGTGATGGTACTTGGTAGGAAATTCACAGGGTTGAGGATGAGCACCTGACTCCTGTGACACCTGGACCTTGTGGATGCTGGCCCCTGCAGTGAGCAGGGCTGGTGGCCAGCCATGAAACATTGCAAAGTCCTTAAAAACTAGGTTTTGAGTGTTTTTTGAGGGATGCAGCGGGCTCTGTAGAAAACTTTACCTGTTGGACCTATTTTTGCACCCAGGGAAGTGAACATCAACTTTCCTATTGACTTTGGCTGGAAGAAGAGCAGGCTTTGAAGCAGAGAAAGCAGTTTTCCCCAAGCCTGCAATTACCCCTTTTGTTGCTGCGCATCAGCATGGCTCGTTTCGAATTAAAATCATCCCAGTGCTGGGATGTTCTTGGCTCGTTTGCTTTCCAAGCCTTTTGCCAAACCAGAGGACACCCAGCCTGGATGGCACTGGATGGGGGGGCCCTAAAATGCCTCAGCAGTGTGCAGTGTTGTGTCTGCCTGCTCTGGTGAATCTGCCTGGGGCACTGCCCTGTGTTTGCAGCCTGCTTTCTGTTCAGTGGTGTTGTAAGTCATCATAAAAATCAGAAATCTCTTAAAATTGATGAGATGTGCCTACAGGAGGAGAAGGATGTGGATGGTGAGGCAGGAGAGGTAGCAGAAGGCAGAAAGGCTGACATTGACGTGTCTGCAGCTGATGAGGGGGTGACTTCAGGGCTTGGGATCTTCTTCCAGTCCAAAACTGGTCTCGAGTGGAATTTAAGTCTCAGGTTGGTATTTTTTGCAGTGTGACTGCAGACTTCCAGCCTCCATCCCAGGACTTGTGTTGATGGCTGGGTTAGCTGGTTCTCTTTGAAATAGCTTCACTCTGAAGAACTTTGTGCAGATGATGCCTGGTTGCCTATGCTACCAGGCACCAATTAAATTGATTTTTGCAACCTCATCCCTCTGTCTGGGCCACAGGAGTCCTTCAGGCTTTCTGGTGGCCATGAAAAAGTATACAGAAAGGTTCTAGGTTTACATCAACAGCCAAGTTAGCCCTGTTTGAAGGTAAAACGGTCCTTTAGCCTTTTGTTTTAGAGTGAAAACCCCTTTTTCTGGCAGGTTTGTGACCCGGTTCATCGACCTGGATGGCTTATCGTGTATCCTCAACTTTCTCAAAAGCATGGACTATGAGACAGCAGAGTCTCGAATACATACCTCGCTCATTGGATGTATAAAAGCACTAATGAACAACTCCCTGGGCCGGGCCCACGTCCTGGCCCACCTGGAGAGCATTAACGTAATCGCTCAGAGTCTGAGCACGGAGAATATTAAGACAAAGGTGGCAGTGCTGGAAATCATGGGCGCCGTGTGCCTGGTTCCCGGGGGCCACAAAAAGGTACTGGAGGCGATGCTGCACTACCAGAAATACGCCAGCGAAAGGACTCGTTTTCAGGTAGGTGGGTCTCCACGCACCCCTCAGCCCCTGAAATTCAGCATTCCCATCCCTTTCTCCTCCTGAGTATCTAAATGGCCGCTTGCAAATGTTTTGTTACGGGTGCTTGCGAGTTGAAAAATCCGGAATTACCCCAGAACCGTGTCTGATGAGATCTGCAGCTGAGCGAGGAGGGAGGAAAGATTTACTTAGGGAGGCGCCCACCAAAAAAAAATGCTTGCTTGTGCAGGCGTCGCTGGGGTCACAGCTCTGCAAGGCTGCAGCGTACCTGGATGAGCTGATGTTAGCCCAAATGAGTGCTGGGGTGGCCAGCAGCTGATGGTGCATCACCAGCTGTGGGAGCATCGTGAGGAGTTGTTCCTGCCTGTGTTCCCTGGCTGTTTGTGCAGCACTGGGGCTGTCTCGGGGCATTTAACTGACGCCGTGTGTTTGGCAGACGCTGATCAACGACTTGGACAAGAGCACGGGCCGGTACCGAGATGAAGTGAGCCTCAAGACAGCCATCATGTCCTTCATCAACGCCGTCCTGAGTCAGGGGGCAGGCGTGGTGAGCGCCGGGGCTCTGGGAGAGGGAGGCCTTGGGGTGCGTTCGGGGTGCTCTCATTTCAGTGAACTTTTTGAGGATGTGCATCCTGTGCTGAGCCCACAACTGTCCCTTGCAGGAAAGCCTGGATTTCAGACTCCATCTGAGATACGAATTCCTCATGCTCGGCATCCAGCCAGTCATTGATAAGCTAAGACAACATGAAAATTCAACCCTCGACCGGTGAGTAGTGACTCCCAGCCCACTCGTGACTTTTGCCTGGTGCCCTTGCTTCTGGTTTTGGCCTTTGGGGAAGGCACATGGCTCTAGAGTCACAACTCTTACAGAAAGTCCCTGCTGTCTCCAGAGAGGGAACAAAATATTCCAGCATGGTTTTGCTGCGTTCTGATGTAGGGTGGAGCTGGGAAGGATGTGCCATCAGGGGTCTGGGGATGCTGTCAGCCCTCATCCACCTCTTCTCATCCTGAAAGGCTCCTTGGACATGCTGTAGTGACTAGGAAGTTGAGGGTGAAGGTCCAGTTGGTGTTTCAAGCCCTGCCAGTGTCTGGGCTGCTGGCAGACCAGCTGCCTGTAATTTATTAATTGTCACATTTGTATCTGCTTTTAACGGTATTTCTTTTTTTCCCTTTCTTTCCTCAGGCACTTAGATTTCTTTGAAATGCTTAGAAATGAAGATGAATTGGAGTTTGCCAAAAGGTTTGAGCTGGTGAGTACGAATGCTGCTCCTGCAGACACTGGCACTCAGTGTCATGGTTAGTTTTAAAAAAACCTGTGTGCCCTGGGACAAAGAGTGGATTCTGGATAAAATGTGAAGGTTGGAAATCTTTCCTGTTGCCCTGCTCTTCTGCAACATCTCCCTAGAGCCTGTTTTAGCCCTTTTGTCCTCTGGCTGCCCAACAGCTCTGTTTGCCCCTCACAGGGCAGTGTGGCTGGTCTGTCCATCAGTTTTGGCGTGGGGGTGACTCGTGGGGTCTGGAGCTGAGACTCAGGAAACAGGCGATGCCGGTGTGGGTGCAGTGGCCTGACCTTGCCTGGCTCCTGTCCACAGGTCCACATCGACACCAAAAGTGCAACTCAGATGTTCGAGCTGACGAGGAAGAGGCTGACGCACAGCGAGGCGTACCCGCACTTTATGTCCATCCTGCACCACTGTCTCCAGATGCCTTGTGAGTCCCGGGAGAGGCCAGGAATCCCGTGGCTTGCTGGAGGCTTGGCAGCCCAGCTCCCCTGCCCAGGGGCGTCACGGCCTCCCCTTTGCTCACGTCAGTCTCTCCCCTTCCTTCCCTGCAGATAAAAGAAGCGGCAACACTGTCCAGTACTGGCTGCTGCTCGACAGGATCGTGCAGCAGATCGTCATCCAGAGTGACAAAGGGCAGGACCCCGATGCCACTCCCCTGGAAAACTTCAACATTAAAAACGTTGTACGAATGTAAGTGCTCAAGTGTGACTGTTCCTTGCTCGTCGCTGGCACACAGCGATGTTCCTGCTCCTCGGCTGGACACAAGCCAGCATCCCTGGAGGTGTTGACTTCCCAGGACTCACCCACCCCACCTTATAAATGAAGCCCATCCTGTTCATTACACAGCACTTGCAAGCAGTACTTGAGATTTAGGAGTTTTTGTGTGTTCCCTGATAAATTTTACATAACCCTGCTGGAGGGAGACACAGCAGAGCTGTTAGGTGTACCAGTTCGGGAACCTTACATCCCACTTGCTCAGTCGTGTTTCTTGCTGGTGATGGTCTCTTATTTGCTGTAGTAGGATTGTCTCATGTGCTACCTCTCTTTTAGGTTAGTCAATGAAAATGAAGTGAAACAGTGGAAAGAGCAAGCAGAGAAAATGAGAAAAGGTGAGTGAGGGAGAAATACACGGTGTCACCTTTGACCTTGGCTAAACAGTTAACATACACGTGTATTTATATGTTCATTTATACATGTATATGCAGCCTTTATTGAGGGGCTGAGATAGCACCATGCCATGGGGCTGACATGGGAAATGGGCAAAGCAAGTACTACTTTTTTCATGGAGAGGCTCCAAATGAGGTATTAAGGCACAGCACGGGCTCCCTTTTGTCAGTTGCAGCTTCTCTGCAGGGCAGTGTGGGGTTTAGCCCCACCATGGGCTGCCCTTGGCAAAAAGGAGTGTTTGTCACCCAAAAGTGGTCTCCTGGGGCTGTTTCAGAGCACACAGAGCTTCAGCAGAAGCTGGAGAAGAAGGAGCGGGAGTGTGACGCCAAGGCCCAGGAGAAGGAAGAGATGATGCAGACGCTGAACAAGATGAAGGAGAAGCTGGAGAAGGAGTCCAGCGAGCACAAGCAGGTCAAGCAGCAAGTGGCAGATCTCACAGCACAGCTCCATGAGATGAGCAGGGTGAGGCCTCAAACCTGCTCCCTATTGTGGGCCTGGTCCCAAACCCCCTGCAAATGCTCTGGGGTGATTTCAGGAGGGTGAGCTGCGTGGGGAGGGGTGAGAAAGAGGCTTGTTGGGAGAGCTGCCAAGATGTCTGTCCCTGATGATGGGATGATTTTGTCTCTCCACTTGCATTGAACCTCAGTCAGGAATGCTGAAGCTTTTGAGTGCTCCCTTTGTTTCCTAAATTTTAACTAAAAAAATTAAAAATCAGCATGGGGGTGTTTCTTAGGTGGTGTCTCCCAACTCCACATGACCAGTCCCCATTCCTCTTTCTCTCCCAGAGAGCGATCTGTGCTGCCAGCCCTGGAGGACCTCCCATGCCACCAGGAGCACCTGGTGGCCCTTCACCTTCTCCAACTCCCGGATCTCTTCTTCCCCCTCCACCACCCCCACCGCTCCCAGGGGTATGTCCCCCACCGCCTCCCCCACCACCTCCTCCAGGTGGTCCTCCACCTCCCCCTGGCCCCCCACCCCTGGGTGGAATGATGCCTCCCCTTGGAGCACCTCCGGGCATGGCCTTCAAGAAGAAGAGCATCCCTCAGCCGACAAACGCCCTCAAGTCTTTCAACTGGTCCAAGCTTCCAGAGGTAAGCTGGGCAATAACTTGGGCAGTGAGACTGGAGGTGCTGGATGGTGATGTAAGGGCAGGTGGGCAGGAGACCCCCAAACCTGCAATGCTCCCACTGTCTTGCAGAACAAGCTGGCAGGCACCGTGTGGACCAAGATAGATGACACGAAAGTGTTCAAAATCCTGGACCTCGAAGACCTGGAAAGGACATTCTCGGCCTACCAAAGACAGCAGGTAACAGCTGGCCCAGGGTGGGCACGCCTGGGGACCTGGGCAAGGTGCCACCATTGTGGGATCACGTGGTTTCACTTGTGGTCCCAAGACACATCTCCCATCAGTATTTCATACCAAAGCCACGTTTGCCAGATCAACTTCATCTGCTTTATCCTCTCACCCACGTGCCAGAGCCTTTGCGTTGGGGCGGCCGTTCATGGCTCGCTGTGCCTGACTCCACCCCTGCCCACACACCTGACCACGTGTACCATGAAGAGGGATCACCAGAAAAACACACCAAAAAAATAGAGAGACAGGGAATGTTATGAAAACAACCCCCAGATGTGGCCACAGTTGGGTAATATTTTTGGATTGCTCTTAACAGCAACTGCTCCATGTGTCTGTACTGGGTGGAAAATTTCTATCCCTCTCTGGCCAAGAAGGACTAAGTTTTGCCCACATCTACCATGGGTGGGTCTGTTCTTTTATTTTTGTAGTGAGCCAAGAGCAAAATGTGAGCTTTGAACAAAAATCCCAAACCAAAATAATGTCACTGCAGGCATAAGTCTCTGCTTTTTAATCTCCTGCTCAAGCAATATAGCCCCAGTTTGGAAGGCGTCAAAGCACACGAAGAAAATTAGACACTTATTTTACCCCAGGCAGGATGAAAATGGGCAAAAGCAATGAGTTTTTCAAGAAGGCGGGAGAAAAAGCAAGGAGAAAGTCTGAAAAAGGCTGTTCACCTACTGAACACCTGGCTGTGTTCCTGGGAGGAGAGAACAGCTTGTCTCCTTCGTGCAAGGCTCAGTCAGAGGGATGGTGCCGGGAAGGAGTGGACCAGACCCATAAGCTCATTAGGCAGTGTGAGAGTTTAATCTCTTCCAGAGGCTAATTGAGGGAAAGATCAGGGTGTATTAGAGCAGGGCAAATATCAAGAGCAACCCACCAGAAGTACGTGCTGCCCCAGTGTTTTGGGAATAGGTGACCACAGCAATGTCTCTTTCCCCCGGCATTTTTGGAGCTTGACTCATGCCTACTGGAGGGCACGTCTGAGGACAAGGGATGGAAATGGAAGAGGAGCAAGAATAGAAACCTGAGTGTCAGCAGGATGGTTTGCCCTCGGGCTTGCTTGCCCGAGCCCATGAGTCACCTGGTGTGATTCGGATTATTGCCAGGCAGGAATTCAAAAATAATTTGGCTTGGCTGAGGTCCTGCTGGGTGAAGTGGCTGGTTAGGTTTGGGGCTGGGAGGAACAGGGAGATGGTGCAAGGAGAGCTGTGACATGGGCTTACACCCCAGATGGGATGAGGACTGAAAGGGAGCTGAACTTAGGAGCCAGGGTCTGGAGTGGGACTGGCAGAAGATGCTGCGAGAGCGCCTGGAAGGCAGATGGGAAAGACAAGGCACCTGTGAGGTGCTGCTGGGGCTGGAGCCGCCCTTGGGGACATGATGCACAGGTTCCTTGTGGTTCACCCAGGCTTCGTTTTGTGTGAGTGGAGCCGTGGGACACATCTCCCTGGGCCTGAGGGATGTGGTTGTCTGTCGCTGTTGTACCCGGGACGGTGAGAAACGACACAACCAAGATCCGGAGAAAATGGCTAATTTAATTAATTATAAATCGGTTTATATAACTTGATTCACAAGAGTAGCATAGTACTATTGGTCCCTTGGTCAACCACCTCCTAGAAAGATTGGTGGAGGCTATTCAACACCCATTTGAAAATATTTTCCCCAGTGTACCATAACAACACTAACTGAACAACAGCAGGTGCAAAGATAAAGAATTAGTTTACAAAAACCCGTAGCAGTGTTTTGCATAGTTTTCGTGAGAGACACAAGAGTTCTCACAGAATGCTGCAGAAAGCTGAAAAATCCCTCTACTAAAACTTTTCAGTGTCCACAGTTGTCTACCTGGAAGTCCCCAGGGTGCTCCCAGCCTTAGTCCCAGCATGGAGAGGGGATGCTTGGCTCTGCAGCCAGCGGCAGTGCACACACCATCGTGTGGGGTTAGATGTGCTCCATGAGGTAAAGTGAAGTGTTCCAGGCTGGATGGGGCTCTGAGCAGCCTGGTTTAGTGGAATGTTCCCTGCCCATGGCAGGGGGGTTGGACTACATGGTCTTTGAAGTCCCTTCAGCCCAAGCCGTTCTGTGGTTCTGTAACACATGCAAACCACGGGGCACTGTGTACCTGGTGGGGGGCTGAGGGAGTGAACAGCCTGTCCCTGAGGCACAGTGAACTAATAATGGTTTAATAACTCACAGCATTTTCAAGCTCTAGCAAAACTTAGTTTCTGTCACGAAGAAGCAGGGGAGGAGCAGGGTTTTCTCCTCCCTGTTCCCTGTCTTGAGCCACTTGCTCGGAGATCATGCCTCTCACTTGTCCTGAGTCACGATATCCACAGGACATGGGGTGGCAGGGGCTGCCTGTCTGCCCATGCCCCCAAACAAACCAGGGCTCTGAAAATGCATGGTCAAGTGGTGCCACCCCTGTGGCCAGTGCCCCAGCAGGGCCTGGGGACGGCAGGCAGAGGTGTGTGCAGTGCACAGAGCTCTCTGACCCACCCTTCCCACCCACCCCCGATGGCTGTTGTGGGGCTGCCTTTGCTGGGATTTGTCTGGTTTTGTTGCCAGAGCGCCTGGGAATCCCTAAGTGCTGCACAGACCCGAGGCTTAACGATGTACTTAAGTTTAAGCATCTCTTTAAATGTTTTTCCCACATCACAGGCTGGGATGTAAATGCAGGCCATTAAGTGAGCTCTGCAGCTTTTGGGAAAGGTCCTTTCCATGCGGGAAGGACAGGAACCCTCTGGGCTTCCTGGGGCTCAGCCTGGGAGCATCCCTGCCTCACAGTGGGTGAAGCTGTTAGGAGAGCTTGTATCCTCCCTGCTGAGGCTCTGCAGATGTCCCCGGAGAAGGTGTCAGCCCTGCAGCTGTGCAGAACACCAGCATTTACAGAAAAGCCAACAGGAGCTGCTGAGTTTTTGGCTGTGGCTTGAGGACTGGTGGGAGCTGTGTAAGGATGTGCATGTAGTGATGGAGAAAGGCGAGTCCAGGGCCATCAGGGCTTAAACTACATGGGTTTGTGCCTCTGTCAGGGATAGCTTGAGAGTCTTCAGGGGGGTAGAGGCTGGGAGTGATGTTGATAAGTAGCAGTGACACAGCCAGGGCAGTCCTGGCAGGTCCTGCAGCGGTGAGTGATGTAAAAGAGTCAGGGCCAAGTGGAAAAAATATGTGTTGTTGAACCAGGGGCTTAGCAGTGAGCTGGGAAAGAATTCATCTCCCAAAAAAGGATGAAGGAAGTAAAGCCTCCAGCTCCTCCATGCAAGGGAGAGTGACCTGCGCAGGGGCCAGGGACAGCAGGGCTGGGAATTGTTTGTGGGAATGCTGACAGCACATTTAAAGCTGCTCCTCCTTACACCATCCTGCAGCAGAGGCTAGATCATGGTTCCTGTGAGGGAGAGGGGCAGAGATGAGGCCAGTTTGAGGCAGAGAGGGAGGGTTTTTGCAGTGAACCCTCTCTCTACCTTAATGCTTGAGGAGCCCTCCCTCTCCTAGAGCAGAGAACTGCAAAGAAAGCCACCATGTCCTCCTTCTCTCCAGCAGCCTAGGGCAACTCTGAGCATTGTGGAGCAGGTCTGAGGGTTGAAATGGAAGGAAGACCTCCTAATTAGGGACCAGTTAAACGAAAACAAAGATACCGGTTGCAGCCTGTGGGTGTGCTTTGTGCCTGTCCCACAAAGGAGACTGCTGGAAAGAGATTGATTAATGAAACACTGATCCCTAGCCTTAACTGAACCAGAGACTTTTAGCCACAAGACTCTTGATCAGCACAGCTCAGCTGAGGGAATGAGGAAGGAAAACCCCTCTGTGTGGTGCCAGCTTTACTACACCTGCTTCCAGTCTGATGGGGGGAGCCCAGCAGGGCAGCTAGGTCTTGGGAGGAGCATGTTGCTGGTGGGGGCATTAGGGTGGCATTTGGCCAGGCTGCCGAGCCCTGGAGAAGCAGGGAGGAGAAGGATGAGAACTCGAGGGGAAGCGTGTTGCCCTGGCAAATGGTAAAGTTTTGCTGCGGCCAGATTTGCTTCAGGATGCGCCTCTCGTTATTTCCACTTGAAAGCCCTGTTTTTCCTGGCAGTCGCATTGGCATTTCAGTCCCTCAGATGTGCAAGAACCAGCAATTTCCCTCCTGGCACGGCAGGCTGAGCAGTGCTGTGCCTTTGGGCCAGTGGCAGGGCTTGGCCAGCATCCTCCCACCTCATCCCGTGTCCCCTCCTCACCTCTGTGCACAACGTACCTTGGCCTGATCCATTCATGGAGCCACCTCTTCCATCAGCTCTCCCCTTCTGCACATCCTGCAATCCACATTTTCACCTGCATCCCCCCTGTTTTGGCAGTGGCACCCCCACGTGCCTCCCCATGCTGCCAAACCCCTGATATTGCACATTTCCCTTCTCTGTGCTTCGACTCCCTCTGGTTTTGCCAAGATCACTGAACTGCATGTGTTTTTACTGCCTTTTTCCATGCTTCTGCTATGGCTGTAGGACTTCTTTGTGAATGGTAGCTCCAGACAGGTAAGTGAGCACCTGCAGGAGTGTGGTGTGGGCAGGGTGAGCGTGGGGCTGGGGACAGGGACATGGGGGCACGTGGGTGCTTCTGAGGGGGGTTAATGTGTGACAAATGGGATTGAATCAGAGAGGTGCAAAGATCACCAGATGGAGCAGCTTGAAAGTTGATGCTGGGGAGCCTGGTAAGGCAGAACCCTCCCCCTCTGCTGTCTGGCCTGGGGTCAAAGCCAATTTCTGAGTCCAGGAGTTGGATTATTAGATAGAGCTGAGCACAGAGGAGTTCCTACTCCTGAGCATTTTTCGTTTTCAGAAGATGGAAATAAACTCAGGAGTTGAAGCTCTCTGCGTGGTTAGTGCAGGCAAGGCACAGGAGGAGGCAGCTGGTGGTGACTTAAGGCTCACTTTCCATCACCTGCCCCTCTTCCCACTTCTCGTATCTGTGGGTTTCCTTCATTCAAACAAGAAAATGAATAAAAAATGGTAATTTCAGTGCTCAGTCTCAGCCCTTGCAGTGGCCATGTGCCAGGTCTCCTACGCTCATGGACGTTTAGTGTGGATCTGTAATGTTCAGGACCTTGCAGCTCCAGATTGTGTTCCTTCCAGAAGGATTAAATAGCCAGCTTTTAATTGATTAACCTTACTAAAATATGCAATATGGTAAATTAAAACCCGGGGCAACATGAACTCCTTGGGCAGCCCTGCAAAGCTGCTGTTGTGTAGATCTGCTCATTTGCCCACAACCACAGTACTGCTACTCATTTGAAGGTAATCTATTTAAGCTGCTTAGGAGATGCAGGTGCTTATGCCACACCAGTTCCTGCTTTTAGATCCTTTGTTTTGGGAGAATTTCACTGAAAAAGCTGCCGGTTGTTTTTGCAAGTCTGATAGCCTGTATTGGTTGGCTGGCTTGGGAGGAATGATGCACGAAGGGTGATTACAGATGTTTGGAGCAGGGCTGAGGAACAAGAGCGATGCTGAGTGTGTGCAGCAGCCCGTAGTGAAATGTTCCATGCGAGGGTTTAATGCAGTATCACGAGTGTGTGTGCTAAGAAAGCCCGCCTTTATTTATTCAGCAGCGCCCGTGTGTTTGCAGATTTTTAAATCTTCCCTGTGTGAGAAAATATTTACATTTCTAACCAGTGGCTTCAAAGCCAGCTCTGGTTTATGAAATGACTTCCTGTGTTTCGGTTACAGGCGAGGGGCTTTGCCCGTAACCCGCGGTGACGCTCCTGCTTAACGGGGCCCGCTGTGTATCACGCTGCTGTGTGCTGAGAGTGCTAAATGTCCTTGCTGCTCCATGGCTCTTCTCCAGGCTTTTCTCCTTATTGTTTTCTCGTAGAAGGAAGATGCCATCGATGACACTTTGAGTTCCCGGCACAAAGTCAAGGAGCTTTCCGTCATAGACGGCCGGAGAGCTCAGAACTGCAACATCCTCCTTTCCAGGTATGGTCAATGCGTTGTTGCCCTCTGGGGAGTGGGAGGATGCTCAATACCCTGCTCTGGGCTGCTCTGAGTGTGCTCCTCATCCCTGGAGCAGGGGGTTGATGACAGGAGCCAGTGCAGCAGGAGAGCCAGTGACACCTGAACCCAGCTATAGCCTTACCATCCTCATGGTGGGGTGACCCGGAGGGGGGGCAATGCCATTAACTGGGTACATGGCAATTTGGTGTCCCTGGAAAGCTCCCAAGGGGCTGGGATACCCGGTGAGCCTTCACAGGAGGTGGAAGTGGGTTGATTTCACCTCTTACCTTTCTTATCTTCGGGGTTTTGTTTGCTCTTCGCTGGTGGTTGAAGAGTCTCTCTGGGCTGGGGGAGTGCTGGGTATCAGCAGGGTGCAGGAAGCAGCAGTAATTGACCCAGGACCTTGCTGCCCACATCTGATTTCAGGAAGGGGATGTCCCCCTCTTACAGCTGCCCTGCTGGTCTGACAGCCTCCCTCACACCTCTGACCAGGCGGGCTCAGCACTGCTGCCAGCAGTTTAATCCGATCTCCAGATTGCTGCCAAAAGGATAAAAAGGGCTTTTTTTCTGCAAGATAAACTACACCAATAAGACTGAATCCTGAGAAAAGGGAAACCAGGTTGCGGTGGTCTGAAAGGATGAGCCATCAGTGTAGCTACTTGGGAAAAAACACCCAAATAGCAGCAGAAAATGCCACTTGTTTCTGACTCACCCAGGAAAAAAAAAATTCCAACAGCAGTAAAATTTAAAAATATTCACTCTGCTGTCTGGAGGCACAGAAGCTTCTGTGCCACCCAGGACTGGCCAGGATGGAGCAGCACTGCTGGTGGGTTGGGTTTGCAGCCGCAGCACCCGAATTCGGTGTTTTCCCAGCCCATGGGTTCCATCTCGTTCTTCCCAGTGGAGATGGTGCCTTGTCTGGACAGCCCGGCTGATTTCCTTCCCTAGAAAGCTTGGAGAGTCTGATGTCTGCAAAAATACCCGTCTGGGTGGGTAGCTCAGCCCCTGATGCTTCTCTCAGAGGTGGTTGGCAGCCTGTGGGCAGTAAGAGTGATGAGTGCCGCAGCATTTGAGGGTAAAACTGCCCTGTCTATGGCTGGCTCTGCTCCGGGCTGCTTCTGGGGATTTTCGTGCTTCCTAGCAGTACAAGTAAAAAAGGATGATGATGAAAGCAGAGTTTAAAGCAGCAGGCAAATGAGTATGTCTGTGGCAGGCAGCTATTAGCAAGTAAACGATGGGATTTGAGGCACTGGCTGGGCTGCTCCTGGCATATGTAGGCTGAGCGTTGAGTGGGTTTAGGTGTGATTCAGCCAGAGGTCTAAGTGTATATTTGGAAGTCAAGCACAAAAATAGATCCTTCAGTGGGAAGGAGAGAGACCCAAGCACTCAGCTTCAAAGGCGTCTTGCACGTCTTACTGAGTGAAGGTCTCAATTTCATCTCACCAGCAAACCTTTCTCTTCCAAGAAAGCAATGGCTGGAAACGAATTGCCAGTAACTAATCCCACAAAAAGGGCAGGACGGAGGTTGCTGCCTGCCTGCCTTTTCCTGTGGGTCACTTCCTAGGGGAGAAGTGGGATCAGACTTGCCCTGCAAGGTGGTCCTCAGGCCTCTCATGGCTTTTCCCAGGCCCATCCTCATGCAGGGACCAGTGGCTTTGAGGTTGCATTGACTTGCCCCAGATGCTGCTTTGGAAGTGCTTTGGAATTCATCCCATGGTACTCCCGGGACCACAGCTGAGCTTCTCTCCCCAAAATCCCTTTGGGTGATTTGATGCCAGGTGTCTCAGAGGTGGTGTAGGGAGAAAGCCCAAGCATCCTTTCAGTGTTCTCAGGTCCAGCTCCTGCATCTCCAGCAGACTCCATGTATCCTTGGGCAAACCCTTTCGGCCTCTGCCTGCCCCAGCTGCCTGTCCCCAAGCTGGGCAGAGCAGTGGGTCTCTGGTCCCAGTGTTCCAAAGGCACTGGTCTGGCAGCTGGGCTGCTGCTCTCCCGCCTCACTCGCACGGCCACCACGGGGCTGAGCAGACTTTCACATGCGAAAGGACCTGCAGGCTTGGCCCCTGATTTAGCCCAGACGTTTGTGAGCTCACCAGGCATTGTCTGGCTCACAGCGTGGAAAGATTACGGCCAGTGAGATACTTTATCTCTCTCTGTAGATTAATTTTTTTGCCTGTTTCCCTTGCTTTGGGAGAAATTACTGCGCGGTGAGATCACTGGATTTTCCTCCAGCTTGTAATGCAGCACAAGAATATTTTTAACACTTGCTTTTTTCTTCTGTTTCTTTGGAGGACGTTTTGCTGATGTCAGTGTCTTATCGTGTCTTCCTCTGTGAACCCACCACGTCCTTACTTTTGCTCCCTGTGTATGGGTGTGTATTTTTAGTCCCGCGTTCTGCCAGATGCAAATCCACCCCTCGCTCCATCGTTTTCCGCTTGTGCCGGCAGTGAATGGCTCGTTTGATTCCTCCCTCCCGGCGAGGCGACGCGAGGCATTTTTTTTCTCAAATGAATGTGGTTTTTCAGGAGGGCGCGTCCCTTTCCCGGCAGAATTTGTTTTTCCCCTTCACACTTATTACGTCCTCCGCGGGATTCGACAAAAGCCACGCAGAGCAGCCCCGCGCTTGTCGGGCTGGCGAGCTGTCACCTCGCATCGCCGGGCCGCTGCCTTTAAATCCCTCTGACAGCAAGTCCTGTGACCCCGTTCCTCTCAGACGGCTCGCGTTCGGCAGCTGCTGCCAACAATGATAATTATTGTGGTTATAGATAAGCTTCTAGCTTTCACTGGCCCCTTTCCCATCGAATTGTCTGAGAAGCTGTTTTCTTCTGGCGCCCCGCTCTTGCTCTCCACTGATGCAGGGGCAGGCTCTTGTTCTTGGCACTGGGTTGTGATGATTCCTGAGAAGAGTTTTGGGTTTTTTTCAACCTCTTTCTTTTTAAATGCATTTTTATTGTTGACTTTGCTTTCAGTGAGCAAGGGCTTAAAAAAGTCACCCTCATCTTGCACCACAGTGCTGGAGACGATCATGGTACTTCTATGTGCTTTAGGTGTTGGCTGTGGATGAGGAGTAGCTGCCTGCCCAGCCCCTTCTCCCAGGAGCATTTTTGCCTCCCAGGGATCCCCGAATGCCCAGATCTAGCCAGTGTCTGCTTTTCATCAGTGTGGAGACCGGTGTTGGTGGTCTGAGCATTCCTGTTTCTGCTTGGGTGTAAAAGGAGTTCTGCAGTTTCGTATCCCACCTCGGATCATGTCCCATCCTGGCCACTGCCATTGTAAGGGACAGGTGGGGTGACCCCAGGATGTGGCTGCTTGTTACTGCAGGCAGCAGATGGGACATTTTCCAAGGATGGGAAACATGGGTTCATAAGGAGTCAAGATTTACGTACCAGGTCTGTAGGATCCACCTGCCTCGATAAAGCTAATCCTTCACTTCCAGGATAAACCAAGCCCTTGCTACCCTGGCCTCAGAGACCAGCACCCTTCCTGCGTTAGCGTCAGCTTCCAAAAGCCAGCTCCAAGGTCTCAGTCTGCTCCCTGAAGAGACATGGGGATGGAAAACACCCTCCTTGTTTAATTACTCAGAGTGATCAAATCAGCTCCCGATCTTCTTTTTGATCTGCTGATCAGGTTGACTTCCAAGGTCTCACATCCTGCTGTAGGGTGTGTTTCTGGTTTCAGCTCATTCCTCTGAGCCACATCCAGTGTTTCTGCATCCCTTGGCAGCACTGATCACCGATACTGGGGCCATGGGGTTCCTCAAACAGGTCTTTTCAACTCCGTGGTTTTTCCCTGCGTGCAAGTACAGGGAATTACATTTTTTAAACTGGATCTGTTGCAATGGCTTTAACCACGGCTGCACGCTGGGCGAGGGAGAGGGTGTTGGTAAATGGAGTTGCAGGAGTTTCTGGGCTTTCCCTTTATTTAATTTAGATTATTTTATAGACCACAATACAAAGAAGAAGAAAAATAAGTGTGGTTTTGCAATCGAAGTCCTTGCAGGGAGCGGTTCCTGGGAGTGCTGCAGTCGAATTAAACTGTAATTAATGGCTGCTGTAGCCCAGGAGGAGCCGAGGGCGTCTTTCCATCTCTCTGTTGCCTCAACTCGGTGTGGGCTGCTGCCAGGGAAGCCCAGCCTGGTGGTGCTCGCTGTGACACGGTGGTCTGTGGTTTCGGAAATCTCCAATTTGAGGCTGCATCTTCAGTTTCTGTTAGGTGAAGTAGAGGAAAAAAAAGGTGTAGGTTTCCATCTTCTTACACTTCCAAGCACATTGAATCCCCCCCTCTCCAAAGAAAACCAAACTGGTGGGTTTCCTGGGGTGCTGAGCATCCGCTTGTCCAAATCTTGGATTTCCTTCTCATTTCTTCCTAGAGGAAGACTTCAGCCAAAGGTGGTTGGGAGAAGTGGGAGAGGCAGTGCTTAAATCCAAGAACAGCAGTGGAAATTGGCCAGATTTTCCTTAAGGGTTATGGCAGTGGGTTCAGGGGCAGTGCTGAGCTGCACGCCTGAGCCTGGGCTGGGCTGTGCTGCCGGGGGGAATGTGACCCCCTGGCCCCGTGGCCTTTGGGGGTGCTGGAAACTGCAGGAGCAGCATTGCTATGGGCAAGAGTTACTTATGAAAGTTGGATATTTAATGTACTGCTTACAATCCTTACGTGAAGTACTATAAAACAGGGAAATAGGGAATGGCAGCTGCAGTGTGGGGAGAGGGAATTGGCTGGGGAGGTTTGACCCCCCCAGTTTGCAGCAGGGCCAGGGCTGCTCTGTGCTGAGCCTTGGCAGAGCATGGTCCCACCACATTTCTCACACGTCCTGCTTCATAACACACTGGATAGAGCTGTTTGTGGTGCTGCTGCTGGCTGGGGGTTAAGCTGTTGCACAGGTGTCTAAGGAAACGCTCCTGAGCCTTCCCCGATTGCTGGACTGGGAATAACTCTCCTTTCCCTCCACCTCCCAGGCTGAAGCTCTCGAATGAGGAGATCAAACGAGCGATTTTGACAATGGATGAGCAGGAGGACCTCCCAAAAGACATGCTGGAACAGGTGGGCAACGTGTCTCATGCTCCTCTGTGGTTGCCTCATGCTGAGATGAGGCTGTGCAAAGTACTTGGGACCAAAACACAGCGTGGAGTGTGTCAGGCCCCAAATCATTTACCAACCACATGTTGACAAACCACCCAGGTGGGCTGGAGCAGCAGCTTGGTCATGGCATCAGTGCTGGGAGCAGCATGGCCCCCACGTGCCATTCCTACACCCAGGTCTACCCTGGGACCCTGAGGTGGGGCCAGTTGCCTGTTGCGTGGCTGCAGCTTGAAGTTTGAACTCAGTGGTGATTTATTTTTGAAAGCTTAGACAGTATTTGTGCAGTCCTCAAAAGGGGAATCCCATTTATTCACCTGTCCTTAAAGTTGAGCTGGTAATTGCACTTTGAGCTGAGACGTGGGAGGATTCATTGCACAAAATTTCCATCTGCTAATAAGTAGAGTTGCAGCATAATGGGAGTCCCTGACTGACATCTCCTCTGGCAGAGCTGATGCTGAAACCTCCTTTAAGCAGACTTAGTACCTCTGTTGTAAAAGCAGAGTAATGGCAGGGCAGAGGCAAAAGACACTGATGTGATGGAGTAATGTGAGGAAGATGACAGGGACAGCAATAACACTTAGTTCACAGGTGCCTTGGGGCCACTGTCTGTACATGCTGAGGAGGTGTTAGATTCAAGGACATTAATCACTGTTTGGCTCCTGAAAAATTGTGCATGGGCCTCATGTCCACCACTGTGCTTTCTCTTGTTTAGCTGCTGAAGTTTGTTCCTGAGAAGGGTGACATTGACCTGCTGGAAGAGCACAAGCACGAGCTGGACCGCATGGCCAAGGCTGACAGGTTCCTCTTCGAAATGAGCAGGTTGGTGGCTCAGGGGACACATTTTGGCCAGTGGCTGCATGGGCTGGTTGGGAGGTGGGTGTTTCATGGAGGCTGCTTGGGAAATAAGCCCTTCTTACTGTTTTTCACATCAAGAAATGAGTGGGCCAAGCGGATGGGGGAGGCAAGCCAGGTGCTTCAGATTATAAGGATCATTTGTGATGCTGTGCTCCTAAAATCAAGGTTGTGCTCCCAGACAAGCAGCAGCTGGACAGAGCAGGGAAGAGGGATGGGGAGGTGGATTCTCTGGTGGGAGGTGTTTCCTTCCCACATCATATCCCCACACATTTTCCCTCTCATTCAGGGGAAATGGTTTAGGGGTGATTGTAGTGGTTCTGGCTTGATGGTTGGACTAGATAATCTTGAATGTCTCCTCCAGCCTTGACGATTCTGAGATTCTGTGATCTAACCTGGTCTAGTGGAAGGTGTCCCTACAGGGCAGAGGGGGTTGCAGCTAAATGATGTTTCAGTCCCTTCCAACCCAAACCATTCTATGATTCATTGTGGCCCAGGTGGGAAGTGCTGTTAGAATGGTAACACAATGGTCCTTTCCCTTTCATCCTAATGAATATTCAAGCCTGATGTATGTACATTTTGCCCTGCTGTGTAGATGAGTCCCACTGCTCACCTCAGGATTGACTCATCCCTAGGGCTCCTGAGACTGTATGAGACTGAAAGGAAATGTCATTTCTTCCTGCTCCTGGTAGCAATCATTTAAGACTCAGGAGTCTTCAGGGATGAATAACCTAATCTATTTCATGCACATCCTCCAGAGGTGCCTGGTTAAAATCTTGAAGCTCCTTATTTAAATTGAACTGAGCATTTAGCTCTTTGAATTTCTTAGCTGAACTTCAAGCAAGTCACTTGTTGGCAAGGTCAGAGAGTTCTACAATTCGAGATTGCACTGGGAGATCAAAAATAGAACTGCTTCCATCCTCCCCGAGAAACGTACTGATGAGCACCGGGGCGATGCGCCGTGTGGTTGCTGAGTGTCAAAGGCAGGCAGGATGGAGCTGTGAAGTTCAGACCTGAGCCCTCGGGGCTCAGTGATGCTCAGAATTAGCTTTTCTACCACAGGTCACCTTTCTTCTTCACAGATTCTCGCCCAAGTGTTGCTCCCATTCCTTCATTCTTTGGAAAGCACAATGTGCTGATGCAAATGTTTTCCTTGATTTCCAGCATGGCTTTTTAATTTGCCTTGTGGTCTGTAACCGAGTGTGATGTCTGTCACCTCTGATTAGTACGACAGCGTGGCTCTTGGCCCTGTATGTGAGCATGTCTCCCGTGGGTCCTTGGTCCAAGTGACTCAAATCAGACTGCCATGTGCGTACAAGGGAGATCTTGTTTAGCCTAAACACAACTGGCATGAGCAGAGCCATCCCTGACTTGCCCAGGAAATGGGCTTTCCAGCCCAGGCCATCATTTTGATGATCAGAAGGTCCAGTTTCATTAGTTCTGGTTGTAGGTGAGCCTCTCTCCAGCTGCAGCTCATCACAAAGCCGTGGGAAGCCCAGACCTCATCAGCACCTTTGCTTAGGAGTGGTTGTGAAAGAACTGTTTGTTCATACCAATAGGGTGTAAAAATCCACTTGCTGAACCTGCTGAGTTAAGGATAGGCTTAAGCATGTGCTTAAGAACTCACTGGGATCCACCCCAGGACAGCTGTAGCTTCAATTGTCAATTTTTCCCATCCCAGCACAGTTTCAGGGAGAAAAGGGGTCATTATTTTTTAATCACCCTGGCTGAAGCGTGCTTTGTAAGCACAGCTGTGAGCAGTGGAGCAACGGAGCTCTGCCTGCAGCAAGCAAAGCTCAACCTGCACCTCTTTTTTGTTTTCCAGGATAAACCATTATCAGCAAAGGCTGCAGTCCCTCTACTTCAAGAAGAAGTTTGCAGAGAGAGTTGCAGAGGTCAAACCCAAGGTGGAAGGCAAGTGACCAGACCTGCTAAAGGACTCTGTCCCAGCACAGGGATCGCTCCCAGGAGGAGCATCCTCTGTGCCAGGATGAGCCTGGTTCGCATGGAGCTGGCAGTGACATAGGGGAAGGGAAAGGAAGGGGTTGGTGGTCACTCTTTGGGGGTACTGAAGGTGTTGCTGGGGTGCTGTCGTGGCAGGGGGTAACGTCCCGCCCCTCTCTGCTTTCAGCCATCCGTGCCGGCTCCAAGGCAGTGCTGCAGAGCAGCAGCCTCCAGCAGCTCCTGGAGGTGGTCCTGGCCTTTGGGAATTACATGAACAAGGGCCAGAGGGGCAACGCCTTCGGGTTTAAGATCTCCAGCCTCAACAAGATCGCGGACACCAAGTCCAGCATTGACAAGTGAGCAGCCCCTGCCCTTATCCTTGGTAGCATCCACGGGCCCCAGGGATGCTGGGGGAATGGAGGGGTCATTAGCATTACCTCTGGGGCATGGGTATGTGGGAGCAGTCCCCTCCTCCTGCTGCCCAGTTTGGCTCATCCAGTGATGTGAGTGTGCATTTTTTGAGCAGGACAGCTTTCGAGGGAAGTCGAGCTGCAGATCCCTGCAGAGATTGATGGGGGCTTTCCTTCCTGGGCTGGCTAAACTGCAGCCAAGGTTCATTAGTAGATCATCTTCCAAATGCTTTTTAACCTCTTTGAAGAAGCCAAGAGCCAGAGAAAGGGTTTCCAGGGGCTCTTCTCCATGGGAAATCCCTCTGCCATTCTCCCATGCTGATGCAGCCATCGCCTGGTTTGCTCCGCCCTGCTGAGCTCTGTTCACAGAGCGAGAGGAGCTGGTTCAGGTCTCAGACCTGACTGGTCTCATCCATCAGTAAAGACAGTGGAAGACAAGAACAGTGACACTCAAGTCATCTCTCCTGGGTTCCTCCTGTGGAGGACTCTTGCTTGCAGGGACCAGGCTGCTCTGCACTGTGGCTGTGCATGGGACCGACCCATCCTGTGTCCCCACACAGGCAGAAAGCAGCATCCTGGCAGAAATCCTCAAATAGTTCATTACCAGGGTTGGGGTTTAACCAGGGGTTTTGATTCAACTATGAGCTCCCCAAGATGCTCCACAGTGACCTCTCTGCTCCTCTTTCCTAGGAACATCACCCTGCTGCACTATCTCATCACTGTTGTGGAGAAGAAATATCCCAAAGTCCTCCGCCTGCATGAGGAGCTGCGAGACATCCCGCAGGCAGCCAAAGTCAAGTGAGCAGGGGTTGAGGTGGCACTTAGGGAGCACTGGGAGTGCCTCTCCCCTCGTTTCAGCCTGCTTTTCCATGTCACCCCACCCTGGCTCACCCTCCTGGCCAGATCCTGGCTGCTGGGCTTTATCCCATGCCGTGGCTGCGCTGGCCCAGAGCAGCCCAGGACTCAGAAGCAAACATCACCTGGCGGCTTTAAATCACAGCCCTTGCAGCAAAGGCTCTAAACTTCTGAGCTTGAGGGAGGAGAGCTGCTTGGAGCAGCCGCTTCCTGTTGTTATCTCACCGCAAAAGCATTTAATTAATTTCTAATGGTGCATTAAGTAATCCGGGAGGAAGCGGTTGCGGTGTGGCTGCAGATAAAGGGCAGCTGTTTATCTTCATGTGCCAGGGAGACTCTGCCTGCAGCACGGGCAGGACCAGGCAGCTGTGTGAGGGGCTCACCTGCATCCAGGTCCTGCCTGCCCCTTGTTTTACAACCAAACGTGGAGTTTCTGGGGTTTGCAACCAGCTTTTTAACCCTGCCCGGTGACCTGTTGGGAACAGGCTGCCCCAGTTCAGTAAAGCCCTTAAACACAGGCTGAACCTTTAAGTTCATGAGGAATCAGCTGTTGCCCTGCAAAGCCCTCAAGTATGTGCTGAAGTACCTCTGAAATCAATGAGGCTCTGTTTCGGTTTTAAACTCCAGCAAGAGCTTGCTGGCTTTGGTGCTTCAGGGATGTGAGCAGCAAAGATCACATGTTTCTGCAGCCAGGGCATATTCGTGTTAGCTGTGGACATGTAAAGGGGCTGAAATTGCACCTCTTTTAGAGAGGATGCAGTTAGAACAGGTTACCCAGAGAAGTTTTGGATGCCCCCTCCCTGGAAGTGTTCCAGGCCAGGTTGGACAGGGATTGGAGCAACCTGGGATAGTGGAAGGTGTCCCTGCCCATGGCAGGGGGTTGGAACTGGATGGGCTTTGAGGTCCCTTCCAACCCAAACCATTCCATGATTCTATGAAATACACACAGAGTTTACAGTGGCTCGAGGGAATTCCAAGCTTCAAAGGTCTCTTGTAGCAGTGGTGGGTTCTCAAGGAAGATGTGTACTGGACAAAACAAGCATCCTCATGTATAAAATGTAAAATAATCATCAGCCATTGGGACTGAGCACAGTGACAGGACAAATCTTGGCATGCAGGGAAGAGTGTTCTTCTCCCAGAGAGTGGTTGGACACTGGAAGAGGCTCCCCAGGGAAGTGATCACAGCACCGAGCCTGACAGAGCTCCAGAAGCGTTTGGACAGCACTCTCAGGCACAGGGTGTGACTCTTGGGGCTGTGCAGGGCCAGGAGTTGGACTTGGAGATCCTTGTCAGTCCCTTCCAACTCAGGCTATTCCATGGTTCTGTGAGTGTGTGGTGCTCAGTTTGTAGGCATCAGCTGAGGGCACGGCCGAGCAGGACATGTTCCCTGCCGTGGACACTCCGGCTTTCCCATGCTCCGGTGTCTGCAGCTGTTGCACAGGCACACGTATGGGAAAGAAAATGCCTGCACAGAGGGTTTCTTTACCCTCCTAAACTTTATCATTTCGCTCTAAACTGGACACCATATGTAACATTTGGGTTTGGTCCAATCTAGAGAGAAACCAAAAAGTTTCTGAAGCTCTGGAAAACCCTGAATTCCCCCCAGCCCTGCAGCTGTGAAGTAGAAATTGCCGCCTCTGTCAATCCCACCACTAGTAATGAACTGCTGGAGCACAGGGCTCCCAAAACTGCATTTTCCCAGACTAAACCTGCCAGGAATGCTTGCCCCATGACCCGGCGTCAGCATTTCCAGGGACCCCAGCCCTCGCACAGACACCCCTGGAAAGGCATCAAGCTTGTGGTCACCGAGCCTTTGTGAGAAAGCTTCCCCTCAGACGTAGTGGTAGAAACCCGTAAGCACTTGAATTTGAAGCTCATCAGGGGCTTGAGCCTTGTGTAAACAAAGCCAGCGCCAGATGTGGTGATTTATTTTTATTTCTCTATATTTGGGCTGTCTCCCTTTGTGAAAGCCTCGCTGCTCGGAAGGATGCTTTGCCTGGTGTTCACCCAGCCGTGGTACCCTGAAAAACTGTCCTCTGTGCACTGGGACAAGGATCCCATCCACTGCTGGCCCTGGAGAGAAATCTGTGCCCAGCAAGGCCCTCTCCTGAGCCCTCCTTTCTCTTGGAGAGGGCTGGAGGCTGGTGAGCTTGCTAAACCTGCGCAGTCCCCTTGATTAAAAATACAGAAAAGTGCTTTCCTTTAAAACAAGCAACTGCAGCCACTTTGAGATAGTCCCTGCTTAGAGGCTGTCAGCCAGATTTGCTGCTCGAGACACGCTGGTCTGCAAAAAGGAGGCAATGTGGGCAGGGTTGGGGTCTTTTCAGTGGGAAAACCATGGTCAAGTTGGTCAGAGAGCTGTAGATTTTGCTGGGAAAGGCTGAAAATTAACATCCTGCTATTTCCAACAGCATGACCGAGCTGGAGAAAGAAATAAACACTCTGAGAAGCGGCCTGAGAGCGGTGGAGACTGTAAGTATTATTTAAATGAAGTATAGTCCAGCCTGGCTCTGAGCAGCACAGCATCCCTCCTTGGGGAGGCAGGCCAGGGAGCTCCCAGCGAAGCTGCGTTTATCTCACATCCTGGAGATCTGTTTGCCTTTCCTTCCTGCCCTGCACGTGTGCCTGTCCTCTCAGGGCTGTTTTGGCACTGAAGCTACCATGTGTGTTTAGGCACAATGCGTGGTTTATGTCTAATGCATCAAGGGAGGCTGAGTAAGCCTAGTGATGATGCCCACGGAGGACCTGTGGTGTGCAGAGGGGTCTCCCCTTGGCTGTAAAATCGCAGAGGGCTGGGGAGCACTTCTGCAGCCCAGCTGGAGTGGTGATGAAATGGTGGTGATGAAATGGTGGAGGTATCCCAAAGGACTCACTGTCTTGCTGAATTATCCTGCTTCCGTAAGCTTTCCTGCAGGATTTGGCTTAAAAGCTTACTTCAGGCGGTGTAATCCAGGGTGTCATGCATGGCAGGGGGGAGCAGCAGTGGTTGGTGCTGGCAGAACCCCTGGCACTGATGCAGGCACACTCCCAATGGCACTACCAGAGGCTGATGGTATCTGTGCCCCTCATCAGCCAGGGCCTGACCAGATTTACCTTTTCCCCCCCCCCAAAGGAGCTGGACTTCCAGAAGTCTCAGGTTCAGAAGGCAGGTGACAAGTTTGTGTCTGTCGTCAGCCAGTTCATCACATTGGCCAGCTTCAGCTTCTCAGATGTCGAAGATCTCCTGATGGAAGCGAAAGAGCTGGTAAGGCCATCGATGTCCCTGAGATCTCAGTAGCTTTTCAGCCTCACCTCCTTCTCCTGTGTCTGTTTGGCACTGACCTTCTGACTCATGCTTGGGCGTTATGATGGACCTCCCTGAGGCCATGGCTAACCTCGGCCACCCTTTTGGACTGTTGATGGTTACCTGGCAGATATTCTCTGCAGTGAGTTAGGACTGTGGAGATGGTGACAAATGCTCTGCAAACTGTATTATCTTCTGCTGACTTGGCTGGATCTGGGGGAGGAGGTCTTATCATGGTCCCCAGCATCCATGGAAGTCCACTCTGAAGAAATTTGCAGCTGTTCCCATGGTGGGATGGGCTGTGTGGAACACTCCAGCTCTTTGCTTCTTAAACACATGTCCAGATTCAAATTATGTTCCTGTTTTCTCTTAGGAAAGCAGAAACATCCCTGTTTATAACTTTCTATCACATGAGGACAACATTTTCAGCCTTTCCTCCCCCACCAGCATCTCTTGTAACATGGCAGAGAATTTTAATATCTTGATTAAAATCAGCAAGATTAACCTCAATTATATTGACTTATATAGTGGCACCTCTCAGATTCCTCCCTGCATCTTGAAGTGTTAAGTCTCTTAAGTAAACAAAGAAATAAAAATGCCCTAAATGTCTTTTGAAGAGCCTGGGGCACCCCTGCATATAAAACTAAATCATACAGGCAGGCTTTAAAAATGTTCCTCTTGGTCTACCCTGCAGAATCAAAGCAACTAATAAATCTGTTGGTGCTTTGATTTTGTTTTTCTTTTCTTTTAAGCCTGCTTATCTCCATAATGTGCCTTCACAACTTTAACAAACTTACTGTGCACAAAGAGTCTCCTTCAAGCTGGAAGTGAGAACAAAGAGTGTCAGTCCCAAGGACAACTCGGGGGCTGCTTGGGGACCGGGACATGTTGGCAGATCGTGGATGTCCTGTCCTGACCTCTGCTACGGCCTCATTCGACTCCCTCCACATTAATGGTGTGCAAACAGCACAAGAGGCCGGAAAACTCCCTATTTCCCTGCCCAGGGCTGTGCCTGAGCCTGGGCAGAAATCTCTTTTAGAAGTTTCACCAACACATTTGGTTTCAATAGCAGAGCATGTGGCAATGATAAATAATACCCCAAAAATACTTCAAAGAAAAACTTAAAAGTGCAAGTTTCCCTTCCCCTGCCGTGTTTACTATTAGTTTTATGTCTTCAGTCTCACAGTATTTTGCTTCCTTGTTTTTACTGCTGCTTAGTTAATAAAGTGGAGCTGGGGCACGGGAGGCAGCAGAGCCAGAGGCGAGATGAGGAGAGGGGACTGGAGAGTGATCCAGGTCGGGTCTTGCAGGGCAGCAGGTAACACATCAGGGGATTTATTTCAGGTTTCAATCAAGGCTTGATGAGGCAAAGCCCTGCTCTCTGCCATGGCTGCTGGAAGTGTTTCACTCTGCTCCATCAGGTCGAAGGTTTCACCAGTCCAGTGGATTTATCCAAGATTGACGCACCCCTATCTTGTCTCTTCCAGTTTTCCAAGGCTGTGAAGCACTTTGGAGAAGACACAGACAAAATGCAGCCTGACGAATTCTTTGGCATCTTTGACCAGTTCCTTCAAGCTGTGACCGAGGCCAAGCAGGAGAATGAGAACATGAGGAAGAGGAAGGAGGAGGAGGAGCGCCGGGCGCGCATGGAGGCACAGGTGAGCACACACTGGCGAGTCCAGCAGCACCCCCAGGGCACCTGGGAGTGGCAGCCATGTCATGATGTCCCCATGGTGGCCACGGTGGCATGGGGAGCACTGAAGAGTGGGAAGGGAGCTTCTGTGGTCTTAGACCCACTGGCTTTTCACTTTTGATTACTTGATTAACTAATGACCTTGGGTTGGTGAGGTCTTGGAGCTGAATTGTGCAGCAGAGCTGGTGCTGTCTGGGGGCTGCTGTGACCCACAAGCAGCAGCCATGGAGCTTTGATCCTCAGCCCATGGCGTGTATCATAGAATCTCAAAATCATAGAATGGTTTGGGTTGGAAGAGACCTAGTTCTGGGCATGGACTGTGGGCAGGACACTTTCCACTACACCAGGTTGCTCCAAGCCCTGTCTAGCCTGGTCTTAGACCACTTCCAGGGATGTAGTCTGTCAATAACCCTGACCAGCTCTCATGTGCTAAGCACTGGGGTGGGAAACCACCCTTGTTCCATGAGTTTGGGGATCACCATGCATGTGTCGGGCAGCCCCACAACCACTTGTGTAAGACTGAGATGTCTTCTTTCCCCCCGCCGCCGTGACCTGCAGCTGAAGGAGCAGCGGGAGCGGGAGCGCAAGGCGAGGAAGGCGAAGGAGACCGGGGAGGAGAGCGGCGAGTTCGATGACCTGGTGTCGGCCCTGCGCTCGGGCGAAGTCTTCGACAAGGACCTCACCAAGCTGAAGCGCAACCGCAAGCGCATCACCAACCAGCTGGCGGAGAGCGGCCGCGAGAGGCCCGTCACCAAGCTCAACTTCTGAGAAACAAACTGACAGCAAAACCCAGCAAAGAGACACGCGGGTCAGTCTTTCTGAAGTGGCTATGGTTTTTTTTTTTTGTTTGTTTCCATGACACTGCCTTGCGATTTGAAGCGGGACAGTGGCATGCTCTTTGTCCCCGCGGGCGAGTGTGTGTATATACTGTGTATATAGTCGGGTCAGCGGGTGTGGAGGGAGGTGCGTGGGCAGCTCATGTTGGCGAGTGCCAGCACCGCCTCCTCCCCACTCCAAAAAGTAGTTCTCCCCATGCACAAGCACAATGCCGCGTCCGTGGAGCAAGAGAGGACCCAACCCCGAGCCGCTGGCTGTCCCCATGGCCCCAAAGCCAACGGGAAGCTGCCTCCTGCTGCTCTCCTGCTCGGAACCCCCCAGGGCCATTTGCAGGGGACGCCTTGCACACAAGCCGAGCGGTTTAAAGAAGAAAAAAAAAAAAA
>VZTE01000289.1:111981-124874 GCA_013397775.1 Eulacestoma nigropectus
CCCCGGCTCCTGCCTCTGCAACCCCAGTGCCACATCAGGACCTTTCCTGACAGATTTCCTCTTGCCCTTCCAAACCTCTTGGGTTTTTTTTTTTTTTTTTTTTTTTAAATTGTTTTACAACAGCCTGATTATCAGGCTGACTTTGCCATTTCTTTGTTTTCTTTCAAAAAAAAAATAGAAAAAAGAAAAAAAAATATTATATCTCTATAAATAAATACAAAGGCTGTGTGCAGGTAATTCCATGTGCCATTGTTGAAAACTACTTTTAGATTGGTGCTGGTGTAAGTAGCCACTCTTTTCTCTTGGGTGTGTATTTTAAAGATGAATTTTTTTTTTTTTAATAATGCCAAAAACAAAACGACAACAAAAAAAATCCATAGTAATTTGTAAACGAAAGTTTATGTCTTGGACCTTATTAGCTTCGTAGTGACTAAGGTAGTCTGTTAGGTGCAAGGATGTTAGTAGTTCTAGCTAGTGGGAAATGCTGTGTTATGTTATGAGACTGTACATTTTCTAAGATGGCAATATGCAATAAAGCAAAACGATTTCAGTGAGTGTACATGGCAGAGGCGTGAGTTATTTTTTAGGGGAAAAAAATGGGATGTTTAGGAGTTGAGGCAGGTGTTGAAGAAGAGGCTCTCTGAGGGTTGCTCTTTTTCAGGTGTGTTTGCAGGCATTTCTGGGGTCAACTGATAACCCCGTCACCCTTTCCCTGAGTGCTGGGTTTNTGTTTAAGTGGACAGGTGGTGGGGGTCAGAAAGGGCGATCTCCTCCCGGGGTCCCTGGGTGCCAGCACCTACCCCGGCTCCTGCCTCTGCAACCCCAGTGCCACATCAGGACCTTTCCTGACAGATTTCCTCTTGCCCTTCCAAACCTCTTGGGTTGTTTGTTTTTTTTTTTTTTTTAAATTTTTTTACAACCGCCTGGATTATCAGGCTGACTTTGCCATTTCTTTGTTTTCTTTCAAAAAAAAAAAAAAAAAAAGAAAAAAAATATTATTTTCTTATAAAAANATATCTCTATAAATAAATACAAAGGCTGTGTGCAGGTAATTCCATGTGCCATTGTTGAAAACTACTTTTAGATTGGTGCTGGTGTAAGTAGCCACTCTTTTCTCTTGGGTGTGTATTTTAAAGATGAATTTTTTTTTTTTTAATAATGCCAAAAACAAAACGACAACAAAAAAAATCCATAGTAATTTGTAAACGAAAGTTTATGTCTTGGACCTTATTAGCTTCGTAGTGACTAAGGTAGTCTGTTAGGTGCAAGGATGTTAGTAGTTCTAGCTAGTGGGAAATGCTGTGTTATGTTATGAGACTGTACATTTTCTAAGATGGCAATATGCAATAAAGCAAAACGATTTCAGTGAGTGTACATGGCAGAGGCGTGAGTTATTTTTTAGGGGAAAAAAATGGGATGTTTAGGAGTTGAGGCAGGTGTTGAAGAAGAGGCTCTCTGAGGGTTGCTCTTTTTCAGGTGTGTTTGCAGGCATTTCTGGGGTCAACTGATAACCCCGTCACCCTTTCCCTGAGTGCTGGGTTTTAGGAGGTTGGGGTTTTTCCACCCTCCAGGATTGCAAACAACCTCATTGTCATCCACATGAGGGCTCTGAAATGCCTCCCAGTTGGTGACCCCGTTCATACCTGCGCATTTTGTTGTTGCTGATGCCTGTTCCCACCTTGGTGGGAATTTTTCCAAAAGCCCACTGAGGCTTTTCCAGGATCCTGCATTGAGGCAGCAGTCAGTTTGTCATCATGGGATTGGATCCTGTCCCTTTTTCCAGGAGAAGTGCTGGCTGGGCTGGCCACTGTGCCTCTAGCAAGCCTATCTAGTGATGTTTCCTTGGCAGTAGCCCAAACCCCTCCTGGCCTATTCCTGCTCACCTTTTCCTTTCCCACACGCCTTTCCATCCAGGCTCTGTGTTATTTTCTTTTTCTGAAGAAAAATTCGCTCTCAAGCGAATTTTACAGCACCCAACACCCCCAGACCCCTCTGCCTCTGCCAGTGGGAGCATCTGCATTGTGCTCTGACCCATGGGCTTCCCATTTTGGATTGGGGCTGGCAGGGAGCACAGCTTCCATCACCACCCCTGGCAGTCATGGGCTGGCGATGCCATGGGAAAGCAGCCCAGGGCTGTGTGGTGACAGGACCCAAGGAAAACAGGAATGGCTTCAGCTGCTCTTCCCATCATAAATCCCCATGTCCCCAGCACACGGCTGGGCAGGGTTCGTCCACAAATAGATGTGAACAAGCCAGCCAAACCCCACAACCCAATGAGGACCTGAAATTCTAGTTTGTGGCAGATTGCAGGTTTCCTGGGCCACTCCATTGTGTGACACAGGAGGGTTCCCAAGATGGGGGCAGGGTGGCGGTGGGAGATTTGAGCAAGGTCAGGGCAGAGCTTTTTATTCGACCAAGATACTTGAGAGAAAAAGAAAATCCTAGTAACTTGCAAGCTTCCTAAGCCTTAAAACCCTTCAACGTGGCTGGATTAGCAGCATCTATGGTCTAAGAATACAAATTTCAGATACAATGTTTGTCATCCCAGAGGAAAGGGGACCAGGGTGGGCTGTGCTGTGTGAGCCCATGTCCACTGACGTCCTGGCTGTCTGGGTTTTCACCTGACAAAAGGCTCCTGTGCCCCAAATCCTGGCTGTTCCCTCCGGTTACAGCCATGAGCCAGCACACCCTTGTGCGCTGGATGATCCAAACCTGCCCAGACCCGCTGGTGCCAGGGAAGCTGCCGGGCACGGCGCTCCGGGAGGAATTGTCCCATGGGGCCACCCGGCTTGGTGGCACCAAACCTGCTGAGCCAGCCCTGTGCTCTGCTCCAGCCCAGCAGCTTTCCCTGTTGCCAAAGGCTGGTGCGGCTCTGAGTCCCGCCGGAGCCAGGAGTGTCAGGTGTCACCTCCCGCACCCAGCCTGTTATCCTTGGCACCCGCCCCAGCTTGGAAAAGATGAGTCAAGGGGTTGTGGCAATGGCCCGATGCAGGCACAGCATTGCACGCAGAGCTCAGCTCAGCAAGTAGGGCAGGCACGGCTGGACGGGGAGACACACCCGGCTCCCTCCCGCTGGCAGCACTGCCACTCTGTGCCACTGGCAGGAGCTGCTGGACTTCTGGACTGTTTATTTACTCCCAAGAAAAGGGACAGTGGGCCCAATGGACCTGTCAGACTTTGATATCCCTGCTGGAGACCCTCGGGAAAGGGTAAGCAAAGCAGGGACGCTGCCAGTTCTGCTCCCACCTGTGCTGTGGTTGGACCTGGCCCTGTCCCCACTGCCAAGTGTCCATGTCACACCTCAAGCAGATGCTCTGGGGTAAAACTGCACTTTGCCATCATCACGATCACACAGCCCAATCAAATCTGCAGTCCTCGTGCAGGGCTGGCACTGCTGGAGTGCCACAGGAACAGGCACAAGTCTGATGAGGAGCAACTGAGAGAGCTGGGGGAGCTCAGCCTGGAGAAAAGGAGGTTCAGGGGGGACCTTCTCACTCTCTACAGCTCCCTGGCAAGAGGCTGTAGCTAGGTGGGGGTTGGTCTCTTCTCCCAGGTAACAAACAACAGGACAAGAGAAAACAGCCTCAAGTTATGCCAGGGCAGGTTTAGATTGGATATTAGAGAAAAGTGCTTTGTCCAAAGGGTTACCAAACATTGGAACAGGCTGCTCAGGGCAGTGGTGGAGTCACCATCCCTGGAGGTATCTAAAAGCCATGTAGATATTGCACCTGGGGACACGGTTTAGGTGGTGAGCTTGGCAGTGCTGGGGGAATGGTTGGATTCGATGATCTTAGAGATCTTTTCCAATCGAAACGATTCTGTGATTCCAAACGATTCCCTGATTCTATGATTTTCAACTCCCATAAAAGCTGGTTATTCCTGTACCAGCCTGTGCTTTGGGTGAACATGCTCTTTGAGCTTTGCTTCTGGGGGAGACAGGAGAGGCCAAGTGGATACAAAGGTGATGGATGCAGGAGGGAGGGGATGAGCCCCATCTCCATCCCATCTCCTGCAGCAAATCCTGCAGACATCTCTCCTGTGAGCTCTCTCCCTTGGCATTGCTCAGGGTCCTCCAATAGATGCATGTGAAAAGGAGAGTTCTCTGTTTGAATGAAACCTCTGAGCATTTTGTGTCATTTTTAGCCCTAAACCAGGGTTGATGAGAGTGTGCAGTTAAGCCGGGGAGAAATCCCGTGCTGCCGGGTCCCACCAGAGCCTCAGCAAAGGCTGAGGAAGGTGCCATCTGCTGGCACTTTCCACCTTCAGCATTTTAGAGCTGTCAAGTGCAGAATCAGTTCCACTTCTTGTTTTCCTCTGTGATCTCTACTGCGGTCTGAAAAGTTCTCGTGCTGGATTTTCTATGTAAGTTTCCCCCAGCGTGGCTGAGGAGAGCTAATTTTAATTCTCTCCATTGTAATTCGAATCAAATCGCCAAAGGTCACAGCCTGGGGCTTCTCTGTGACTTCTGGCAGTGCCCGACCTTCAGGTCGATGCACTATGTGTGCATGTTCAGGCACCAAAAATGCACGTGTGTAAGATAAACTAACTTAAACCAGTTTCATGGGTCATCTGAACTTACTTCCATGGCTTTTGAAACTACCACAGAGTGCCCCACTCCACTCCAGTGCCCCAGTGCCAGGGTCTGTGTTGGGAGCCTGTTTCTACCCAGCTTTCCTTACACTTAGCATGCGCTCTGCTGTCATGCCGCAATGAATTTGAAATTAAGCTGGATTTTCCCGGTTCCCAGGGCAACTCTCTGAAGGGAAGTCATTGAAATTGCCCTTTTTCCATTACTTTCTTTACTGGCCCATATTCCAGCATTCGCTCACGTGCTCTCGGCTCAGAGGTGGCTCTGCAGGAGGGGCAGGGCACACACACTTTGTTTTTGGGCAGCAGCAAGCAGAGCTGCTCGAAACCAGGATTATCCTGGGCATCACCACAGCAAGTCTGGAGGACACAGCTTTGTTCCTGCTGCCTAACCCATGTGTTTGGTCTGCCAGGACACTGCTGTAAGCTGGGCTGGGACAGTGCCCCCGGCTTTACTTGGGCTCTGGGTGCTGTGGGGTACCAGCAGCTTTTCCATCTGCTTGAATTTGTGCCTGTGTATTTTCACATGGCTTTACTTTGCCAATTCTGTGCAGAGCATCCCCTGGACCCAAGGAAAAGTAAGGAAGTCCCAGTTTTGTGCTTCACCCAGCTCCTGATCTTTGCCTAAAACGCTTTTTACTATGAAATCAGTGAGAAGCTCTCAGACAAGACCTAGTTTCTATGGCGAATATTTCCAGTTTAATAGCAGGAGGCGATCACCATTTGAGTTACATTTTCTGTAAAGACTCCACAATTCAGATGCTGTATTCAGAACTTGACATGACCTCAGGGATGCTATATTACCAAATGTTCTGTAAAACGCACCAGACTGAGCACAGAAGCCACAGGCACAGATCAGGCACAAGTGCTGCAGCACATTAGATTCCAGTGGAAAAAAATAAGTGACCTGGTTACTCAGAGCATTTTTTATCCCTGATGCTGAGATTAGTTCAGAGTATGTTGCTAAATCAGGTAAGCAAATTACATTTACGGGGGTCGTGAGGGAATTGCTGGGAGGGGGAGATGAATTTCAGAGAAATTTATCTTGCTGGTTTTCTCCACATCTGCCCTGAGGGTGGATGAGCCCTGGGGGGTGTGTTAATTTGTAGGGCCCATCCAGAGTGGTTTTGAAGCACCAGCATCTTCCCGGCTGTTCTCTGATGGAGTGGGGTGGGCTGAGCTAGCCTGGTGTTATCCATAATCTCACATAGGAGCCAGCCTGGTGTCTGTGTGCAGCCCCAGTCTGAGGACAATTTTCACCTGCTCTGAGCATGCACACCTCAGTGAATCCCTCTGGCCAAGCCCCCAAGCACTACCCAAAGTGTTTAAGGCTCTGCATCAGGACTGCTGGCAGAAGCAGGAGGAGATATTCCTGCTGCCTTCTGCCAGACTGACTCTGGCCCCTGGGAGAAACATGGATGTTCCTCCATGGAAGGCTGATCAGCACTATTTCCACTCCCAATAACCATCCCAGGAACTGAGGAATATCATTTTCCTAAGTGATTTCCCCAAAGTCTTCACTTCTTCATCTTTCTGCTTTTCTTTACGGCAGCAAGGAGAAGGTGTCCCCACATCTGAAGGGAAAGCAGAAAACGTGTGGAGCACTGTGGTTTGCAAACACCTTTAACTCTTCAGCGCACACAACAAAAGGCCCCAGAGAAAAGGCAAAATCCTCTGGTTTGAGCAAAGCTTTTAAAAAAACTTTGTTACCTTTATGAATACCTTTTGATGTTCCCTTAGTTTATTAGCTTTTGAACTGACTATGCAAGAGATAAGATTAAAAATAAAGGTGAGAGTAATGGATGTATAAAATTAAGGATCCCAAGTACTCAGAAACTGCTCCCCAGTCAGGTTTGTGGGCTTATGGTAGTGCTTGCTTTTGTGAAACCAGCTGAACCTGGAGGAGCTCAGGGCCAGCAAGTCAAGAAATAACACAAATAACAAGTGGTTCCTCTCAGGGTGGATTTACTTCCTCTGCTGAATCACAGCTGGATCCTACCCATCTCTTATGATCACCCCAGGAGCCTGTGGGCACACTGAGGTGCTGTGCCACCCAGTACAAACAGCCCCAGCAAAGAGCCCCCTTGTTAAATTTCCTTCTGTCACAGCCCCCCGGGGTCTTCTCGGCTGAGGTCATCCATCACTCCCCAGACAGATAAGTGCAGGCCTTGGTGTTGTGCCCTGGGGTTTCTGCTACTTTCACTTTGATTTCCCCAGTGACTCATCCATTTCATGCCACTGAGAGGGATTTACAGTCTGTCTCACTCCACGTCACTTTTCCTCCTGCTTCTTGCACTGGTGATTTCCTAGGAAAAAACACCTAGAAACACGGAGCTGTTGCCCATGCACTTCAGCTGTGGTGACTGTAAATGCTTCAGGACTCAGGCAGGGCCCTGCCAACAGCATGGCATCAAAAACCCATCACTCCTCTGCAAACTGGGAACAGCAGGAGGGCTAGCCATGGTATGGGAGGAGAGCTGGCCTTGTCCTCCCACACCTAGCCCCACTGAAGCCACTGGGACTCACCCCACTGCTCATGGCGAGCCCAAGGCTTGCAGCAGCAAAGCAGCACGGCACAGCTGGGCATGGGGTCTCCATAGTCTGGATCCTGTTGTGGGTTATTCCTCCTGCAGGACTCAGGACCTTTTCCTTCTAGCACTTACTTTGCGGCTCTGTAATGCTTTGCAAGCAGATCTAGATGTGCACCCATTTATTATTAATAATCAGAGTGGCCATGTGAAAATACAAAAGCATCCAGAGTGAAGAGGCAGCTGTGCTGCTGAACTAAGCACCCTGCCAGCACTAGGACTGATCTCACCAGCCCTCTGGGCTGCAGGTTTGCAGCTCTGGCCTGCATGCACAAAATGCCACTTTTCTAATGTGCTTTCCAAATTATCCATTTCAGCCTGTAAAACAAACTTCCCAAAGAGCAGCACGTGTTGAATCCGTCCTTCAAACTAGGTTTTACAGAGGTGCTCTTTGGGCATCAGTCACAACCCCTACCCTGAGTGCTTGTACTGGGGAAGCAGCAGTCCTGAAGGCAGTGGTTGATCTCTTTAACAGAATGAGGCTTTTCTTAGGATCACTACCGGGACAGCTGTGCTGGCTGCTTAGGTCTCTGCTGGCATCTACTGGATACAGGAACCAACACCAGTGCTGACAGAGAAGAGAGACTGGGAGATTTCCTACTCCTGAGCTATCCCAGCTCTGGTGATTGATGGCAGCTATTACAGCCCATCAGGCTGTCACTTATAAATATTGCTAATTGGACTGCTAATTGCTCACAGTTCGTAAGTTATGCACACAGCATTTGCTTTGAACGGAGGCTTCATCCAGAGATTAGGAAGGGAGTGGTAGATAACTACTTGAATGAATCTGATGATTAAATCAGCAGGGAAACTACCACTGCATGCAGTTGGTTCTAAAATGCTTGTCATTCATCAAGACTTAATGTTTTCCTTCTAAGATATAATGCATTAGTTCAGTCAGTGGCATGTGTATCATTGCCAAATTGTAAGGTACTCTTAAACTGAGGGTTTAAGTATGCTGGAAAGTCAACAAGAGACTGAAGAGCCCAAGCACTCATTTTTAATTTGCCTTTCACTGAAGTTGTGTCTGGTATCCAGGGCTGAACTGGCCTTCAAATCACTTGAACTCTTCTGTCTCTTATGCTGAATATCCTGCAAAGAATAATCCACATGATTTTTGGTGTGCTAAAATGTGTCCCAATATCCTTGTGCAGATAAGATTTTGCAGTTTGCTGTGTCCAGGCTCATCTCAAGGGAGGAAAAAGGAAAGAGGCTGTAGAGTTGGAGCATCAGAGCTAGTTTTGCAGTGTCTAAAACATCAGTGTCTTGCTGCCTTCGGAGTTCTTCACCCAGAGAAAGGGGATCTCTAAGTGGAGTGACACCAGCAGGGGCATGCGGGAGATGTGGGGGTGATGTCCAATAGCGGCTTGGCCAGGAGCCACCTGCTGCAATGTTTTCTTACCCAAGAACAAGCAGCTGCAACCACGGGCAGTGTTTTCAGAGCTAGAGTAAAACCCTGGCTTAATCCATCGGTTTCTTTGTCCCAGGTGAACACACGGAGATATTGTGAGGTGCAGGGACAGACCTTCTCACCCACTCTGTGGTGCTGGGTAAGAGGCAGCAACCTTCAACAGAGCTGAGACTCAGCAGCATTTCAAGCACTGTTTTGGCAGGCAGCCTGCAGCCTTTGGTGTGGTTTGTGTGTGTCTCTCACTGCTGTTCGTGGTTTATTTAAGACCAGTTGGTTGTATTTTTTAAAACATATTTTTAAAAATGTGGCCGAAGAGACCTGTGTACCTGACTTGTTCAACAGTGCAGTGAAATGAGGAGTGGCTGAGGGAGTGTTAGCCAGGAGAAAAGGAGGTTTGGAGGGGAACTCTCTACAACTACCTGAAGGGAGGTTGTAGCCAGGTGGGGTTGGTCTCTTCTCCCAGGTAACTAGTAACAGGACCAGATTAAAATGCCTCAAGTCACACCAGAAGAGGTTTAAATTGGATATTAGGGAAAATTTCTTCACAGAAAATGTTGCCAAACACTGGAACAGGCTGCCCACGGAAGTGGTAAAGTCACAATCCCTGGAGGCATTTAAAACACATGTAGATGTGGCACTTACAGACATGGGTTAGTAGTAGACTTGGCAGTGCTGGGACTCGATGACCTAAGAAGCCTTTTTCCACTGAAATGATTCTATGATTATACGATTCTGTGATTATGAGGAGCACAGGCCAGGCATAGTTTTAAAACACAAGCTGGCTCTCTAGTGGAGCTGCAGTAGGTCCATGTCAAAACGGATCAGGTCAAGAATCTCCCCTTGCTGCAGCCCAAGTTAGCGTTTCACAGAAGGTGCCAACTCGTGATGCCTCCAAGACCACAGCCAGCTGTCCCCATTCAACTCCTCACATGCAAGGCTAACATGCACCAGCCTGAGCTTGTTAAAAATATGCTGAAATCTGTGTTATAGCAGCTTCACCACCACTTTCCTAGAAAGCCGTGTTACTTCCACTCCTGGTGCAGCTCCCTCAGTCCTGACAACCCCAATCCTGCCCTTGCCATAGCTGACTGCCACAGAGATGCTTCCCTGGCCTGTGGTACACTGGTCAGGACATCAAATCAGTAAAAAGGGAAACCAGCACGAAAAAGAGGGAATCACTGGTTGTTTAGTGCCTGAATCAGCTGTGGTTATAGGAACAGAAGGGACAGGGAAGGTGGCCAGAGCCAGGCACTGAGGGGACCAGGACCACCCTTTTCAGGGGCTTTCAGCCATATGCTCTGCATGGTCAATTATGCCCCACCAATCTCCCTGTTACCACCTGCAGCTAACCAGGTGAGAGTTAAATCCAATCTTACCATTCACAATCACCCCTTTCCATTAGCCACACACATTGCTGTGGAAGGGCAGGTGTGCCAGAAATCCCTGTCCTGCCCTTCCAACAAGCCACCAGCGTTCAGTCACTGTCAAACAGCTCCTGTGAAGAGCTGTGGGCTTTCTGCACAGCTTCTTTCTGAAACAGTGAGAAAACACTACTCAACCTGCAAAATCCCGTAGCTACAGGGCAAAATAGCAGTGCTGAGTAGTCAAGGGTCAAATCTTTTCCTCATGGGCTTCAGGAGCATCAGAGAAGGAAGTTACAGTAATGCTTACAGCATGGAAACCAGCTGCATTAAAATCTCACAAACAATTAGGTCTCTCTACCATCATTCATCTGGCATTTTTTTTACAGGAGTTCCCTTCCCAAGGCTGGCCTGAGAATGCCAGGCTGAGACACTTTCATCTCCTGCATAAAAGACAATTTATTTCTTGTCTCACTTACAAAATAATGATACTGTGTTCACTTGCGTCACAAACAGCTGAAAAATCCGGTAAAACCAAAACACTGTATTTTTAAAGCCTGTACAGGGAAAAATACTGTCTCACACTTAACTCTGGCAAAGACAAATGAAGGCCAAATCTTAATTTCTGATTCAAAATACTAATTTAAGACTTTGGGCCCTTGAACAAAAAGATTACACTGATAAACTCATACGAATTTATGCTGTGCAATTGCACTTCCATGGTGTTATTTTCCTTTTTTTTTTCAACAGCAAACAGAGCTGCTTTTTAAATATTGTACTCCAACGGATTGTTGCCATCAATACAACAATATTTGTTCTGTGCATATACCCATTTTCACATGCTGCAGAGCGCACAGGGAGCACGTGGTATTGCTTTACCTCTCCTTTCAGACACTTCTCTCACACAGCTCCTCTAATTATGGTAAAACCCTTGGAGATGTGAGACACTTCGGATGAGCTCAAAAAGAAAACACACATCTTGTGCACACCACAGTTTACACCCACACCCTTTACCTCAGTCTGTCTGAGGAACTCATGTTTCTCATATTCATAGTATTTTAAGTTGACTGTACCGGCAAAAAAAGAGAAAAGGCTGCTGGAATTCCAACAACTGAGGTATCACCTTCCTTTCCTTCCCTCCCAGTATCATACATCTTCCCTTTCACAATTACTTTTTTGTTATGCTTCAGAGTTTAAATCTAAAAAATAATATAAATAGATCACTTTTTCAGCCTGTCCTACAGCCTGTGACTTTATGACTGTTGGCACTTCCACATATAACGGATAAAAGCAACATTTTCCTGCCATGACGCGGTTTTCACAGTGTGGTGTTTTCAGAGTGGCTTCCAGCTGCCACTGCTCAGCTTTCGATTGCTTTTTTGGCACCTGACAAACAGCTCACAGTTAGTCAGTCATTTTGGGCTGCTTTGGTGTGTCAGCCTCTGAGCTTCACTGTGGCACTTTCTGCAGGACTGGAGCAAACACGGTCCCGTTCTTGCAGTCGAGCTCTTGCATTGGCTGAGCTCTTGGTGGCTGTCACCGGGGCATCAGGCCTGCAGAAAAGGAAGGGGGATTTATTTCCCTTCCCTGTGGAGCTCTTGCTGCTCGCACATTGGGTCACCAAACCAGAGCTCACACAGTGGAGAAGAAACACAGCCCCATCTCTCCAGTTTCCTGGCAGTCTGGCTGCAAAGGGCTCCGAGCACTTTCTTCGGGGAGACAGTTCCAGGGCCAAATGATTCCATCCCGGCCCCCCATCCCCTCAGAGGCTGGTGTCGATGGTGCCTGCTTTGGCCTTCAGGGTGGCCTCAGAGATAGTGTCCGGCTGCCCATCCCGACAGAAGAGCACAGCGGGAGTCTTGCAGGCCCACATGGCCACCTCTGCCCCGCTGGCCGGGCTGGAGGAGGACAGCGCGCTGCCCGGGGGGCCGCTGTGCCGATTGATGTAGCGCTCCCGGACACGCTCAGCTCGGCTCCGGGGCTCCGGCAGGCGGCCCGGCACCGACAGGTAGGCGACCACGTTGTTCCTAGTCCTGTAGCCACCCTCCCGGCTGCGCCGCAGCAGCACCGAGATGTTGGGGTTGCGGGCGGCGTAGATGAGGGGGTTGATGGCGCCGTTGGCCCAGGCCATCCCGCTGGCCACGGCGTCCATGGTGGGCGAGAAGGGCAGGCGGCCGGCGGCGGCGGCCAGCCCCAGGACGCAGTAGGGCCCCCAGCAGCAGATGATGGAGACGATCATGATGAGCACGGTGGTGGCCGTGCGCATCTCCCCGTAGGCGCGCAGCAGGTGCCCGTAGGTGGTGAGCGGCCGCACGCGGCTCTCGGCCAGCCGCACCGCCCGGCAGATGTTGAAGTGGCAGAAGCACATGACGGCGAAGGGCAGGAGGTAGCAGAGCACGATGAGGGCAGCGCCGTAGGGCGGCCCGAGCCGCGAGGAGCCCCAGGGCAGCACGTAGACGCAGCGGTAGGCGCCGGGACGGGCTTCGCGGCGCCCCTCGCCCGCCAGCCCGTACCAGGGCCCGGCCAGCGCCAGGGCGGCCAGCCAGACTGCGGCCAGCAGCTGCGCGGCGCGGCGCCGGCCCATCTTGTGCCGGGGCTGGCGGACGATGGCACAGTAGCGGTCGAAGGAGAGCAGGGCCATGGTGAGCGTGGCGGCGATGCCCAGCCCGGCGTGGAGGGCGGCGCTGGCCAGGCACAGGCGCTGTCCGAAGAGCCAAGCGCCGGGCGGGCGGCTGAGCAGGCTGAGGAAGGCCAGCGGCAGGCAGAGCAGGGCGCCCAGCAGCTCCGACAGCGACAGCGACAGCACGAAGGCGTTGGTGACCGTGCGGAGCTGCCGGTGCCGGGCGATCACCAGCACCACCGCCCCGTTGCCCAGCGCCGAGAGGGCGAAGATGAGCAGCAGCGCGGCCGCTTGCGAGGCCAGCGCCGCCGCCGACCACCCCCCCG
>VZTE01000289.1:130238-144307 GCA_013397775.1 Eulacestoma nigropectus
CACCGGGATGGGGCACCGGGATGGGACACCGGGATGCGGCACCGGGATGGGGCACCGGGATGCGGCACCGGGATGGGACACCGGGATGGGGCACCGGGATGGGACACCGGGATGCGGCACCGGGATGGGCTGGGAGTGAGGGTGGAGGTGTGGATGGGGATGAGGGTGTTGTCAGCGGCTGGAGTGGGCCGGGACAGGCGCTCGGTGCCCCGCCCGTAACGCGGCCCGCGCTGTCCCCGCAGCTGTGGACATCCAGCCCGCCTGCCTCGGGCTGTACTGCGGCAGGACCGTCCTGTCTGTGAACGGCTCCGTGGAGACCTACGGGGACTGCGGGGTAAGTGCGGGGGTCGGCCCGGGGAGGGGTGGCTCCGGCTCCCGCTGCCGGAGCTCGGGCGGGTCCCGCGGGGAGCAGCACCGCGGCCCCAGCCCAGCCCCCGCCGACCGGGGTGACCGGGGCTGCTGGCGGCGGGCTCGGCTCCCCGACCGAAACAGGAGCTGCGCCGTGACACCTTTCCCGAAGGAGGTGCTGGAGGCTCGGTGCTGAGCCCGAGCTGAGTGGAGGGGCTGGGAAAGCTGGAACAGAACGGGGTGGTGTGGAGAGCTGTGCCGAAATAAATCACTGTGCCGAAATAAATCACTGTGCCGAAATAAGTCACTGTGCACGCTGGTTTTATTGGAGTGCTAGGGGAGAGCGAGACCCAGGGAGGGTGGGATGAAAGGGAAGCAAGAAACTGGAGAACAGGGGTTGTGAGCGGCCTGGTGAGGGAGCTGAGATGAAAGGGAGTGGTGTGACAGCAGGAGAGAAAAATGGAGGCTTGCATGAAGTGTTTTAATCATGCTTCACCCTTGTTTATACTAAAAGACGAGAGCCAGAGAGAGCAAGTGTAAATTGAGAAGTTACTGGGGTTATTGTTTCATTTCTTTAAAAATCTGGCCTGTGTTTTGCCCTGTACTGCTTCAAGCTGTTTCTCCAGGAACTGCGGTGATCTGCTCTTGGCACTGGGATTGTAAATGCAAACTCTGCTTTCTGTAGGTGTGTCCTAGAGGGCAAAGAACCGACGACAACAAAATCTGCCGGGAATGTATGGGATCTCCAGACCGCTATGACTGGCTGTACCTCGGCTTCATGGCCATGCTGCCCCTGGTTTTACACTGGTTCTTTATTGAGTGGTATTCTGGAAAGAAGAGGTTTGTGTACGCTTTCTCTAGATGAGTAGTTTAAAATTGGAAATCTTTTATCCTTGAGTGATCAGTCAGAGAAGCTGAATTGAACTGTCCAGCAGTTCTTAGACTCTTAGACTGGTTTGGGTTGGGAGGAACCTTAAAGATCATCCAGTTCCAACTCCCTCTCATGGGCAGGGACACCTTCCAGTAGACCAGGTTGCTCAGAGCCCCGTCTACCCTTGTTGGTTGAGCTGATGTGGTTGCATGTAAGTTTAGAGCAGCTGTAGGAGGGTTTATTTATGAATGTCGGTGTCCTGCAGGCCACACTTTCCAGTCACCGCCCTCAGGATGTGGTCTGTACCTCTTCAGTGTGGTGGTGCACAGTCCATCTGGCAGTTTGGGCTGGGCTGGGTTTCCCAGCAGACAGGAGCAGTGAGTGGTGCCATCCCCTCTCTCCTGGGCCAGTGTCAGCAGGGCTGCATGAGTGCAATGAGAGCATGGGTTTGAGTTTTCTCTTTAGGAATATGTATTCTGGGTTTTGGTCTTGATAGCAGAGCTGCTGTGGCCTTTACGTCAAAGAAGTTCTGTAAAAAAGAAGTTTAAACCCACAGCTGCTTGTGGCCATTCGGTGTTAGACTGGAGTTTTTTAAGAAGTGATGGCTTTGGAGTGCGCTGAACTGTCCCTGCCCTTGGCAGGGGTTTGTAACTAGATAGACTTTGAAGTCCCTTCTAACCCGAATCAGTCTGTGATTCTCTGATTCTGTAAGCACTGAAAACATAGAGGACTGGGGATGTTTAATAGATGAATGTTTACCATCTTTAACAAGGACTTGCAGCTTTGGAAATTCTGCTTATATCACACGTAGCGATGTCGCCCCTTCTGAGATGTGCGGTGTGTTACCCTCAGTGCTCTTTTCTTTTGCACGCTGAATCATCTGAGATCGTAAAAGAGTTTCCACACTCAGCGGATTTTAACTCTGCAGAAGCTTCTGCAGTGCCCAGGCCCCCTCTTTTCAGCGGGCGTTTGGATTTGCCCTGGAGCTGGCGGAGTGGCAGTGACCGTGTGTGTTGTCCCGCAGTTCCAGCGCGGTGCTGCAGCACCTGACGGCGCTGCTGGAGTGCAGCGTGGCGGCCGTGGTGACGCTGCTGGTCAGCGACCCCGTGGGTTCCCTGCACATCCGCTCCTGCAGGGTGAAGAAGCTCTCGGACTGGTACACGATGCTCTACAACCCCAGCCCCGACTACATCACCACAGTGCACTGCACCCACGAGGCCGTGTACCCCCTGTGAGTGTGAAGCGTTTGTGCTCCTGTCTGCCCCTGCCCTCTGTACAGCCGGGTTTCTGTCCCTGCCTCTCCTCAGAGCTGCCAGAAGTGTTCAGATAGAGCTGGGATCAGTGAGAGTCAATCCCCTGAATCTTTTGTGCTGTTTTAGCACCACTTAATGACTTTCTGAGTAATCAGAGAAAGTGGCATAGCCCAGGGTATCACACAATCAATTAGGTTGGAAAAGACCTCTGGGGTCATCGAGTCCATCTTATGGCCCAACACCACCATGGCACTGAGTCTTTCCTTAAACACCTCCCTGGACAGCCCATTCCAGTGTCTGATTGCCCTTTCTTTGAAGAAATTCCTCCTGAACCTCTCCATATGCAGCTTGAGACTGTGTCCTCTCATCCTGTCACTATGTAGCTTAACACTTCTTTTTTTCTTTCTGTTTTCCTTTCCTTGGAAAGGAAACATCTTGACTGTTTCCTCTAGGAGAAGTGAGCCCATCATTCTGTGTTTACAGCCTTTGCCTATAAAGTCTTTAGACTTCAGTGACTAACCCCAAATTCCTTGGTTGTGACCCGAATCTCCATGAGAAAACTGCACATTTTAAGGAATTTTTTTCTTTTTTTTTTTCCCCAGGTACACCATCGTGTTTATCTATTACGCTTTCTGTCTTGTGTTGATGATGCTGCTTCGGCCTCTCCTGGTTAAGAAAATTGCCTGTGGTTTGGGAAGGTCTGACCGATTTAAAAGCATTTATGCAGCTCTCTACTTCTTCCCCATCCTCACCGTGCTGCAGGCCGTGGGAGGAGGCCTCCTCTGTGAGTTCTCTCCTAAAAACACTCCTGAACACACCTGTAAATGCACACTAAGAAAGGAGTTAGGGGAGAGGAGGAAGGACACATTTTGCTTTGGGAATAAGGATATTGTTTAGGGTTATTTTGAGGAGTTTCACCTGAAAAGGTTGCTTGTTAGGAGCTCTGTCCTCACCAGGCTCCTGACCAACACTGCTTTGCCTCAGCCATGCTGCTAGAGACTGTCGCTTTCCCAAAACAGGAATAGAGGGGGTGTGAGAGGAAAATACTTCAGAGGGAGCTAGTTCCACTTTTTGCTAAGGCAGAGTTTGTCTGATTTTGGAGATGGATTTCAGTGTAAATTTGGGGAGATGGGCTATTTTTGGTTTAGCTTCCAGCATTCTTGTCACATTTGGAGAGGTGCCACAAAATCCCCACTCAGCCTGACTGCTTTTCTCATTATGTGCCTTTTTCAATTCATGGTGTAAGTGTTGAGTAACTCCACCAAGAAATAGCAGAAAACCTCAGAGGGAACAGTTGAAAGGTTGTGCTTGGCTGACCCTCACTGCTGTGCATGTGTGGTGCCATGCTAAGAGGCAGCTAGAGTAGCTCAGATTGCTTCACACCTGTGGAAAAACCTCTGCTGAAGGATAAGCCATGCCATTTTTTGCCTGCTGATGTGTTGCATGTTTGCCTTTAGATTATGCCTTCCCATACATCATCCTGGTGCTGTCTTTGGTTACACTGGCTGTGTACATGTCTGCTTCTGAAGTGGAGGTGAGTGAACACGTTTCCTGTGTTAAAACTCAGAGTAAAAAAGACTTGAGTGAGCAGAGACCACTTTGTTTCTTGCCTTTTCTCCATGGTGTATTTTACATTTAAGCCTATTCCTTTATCCCTTCTCCTCTTGGCTGGAAGAATCTCATGTGAGAATTCATTTAAGCCTATTCCTTTATCCCTTCTCCTCTTGGCTGGAAGAATCTCATGTGAGAATTCATTTAAGCCTATTCCTTTATCCCTTCTCCTCTTGGCTGGAAGAATCTCATGTGAGAATTCCCTCTGATGGTGCACTGAGAAACTGTGTGTGTGCTGGAAGGGCTCAAACCCAGGAGGCTTCACGTGGTCTCTGTGCTCTACCTATAACACCTCTTAAATGTCAGGTGCTGGGGTGACAGGCTGAATGCTAACATGATATTGTGTTTATTTTGCAAGTTTTTCAAGGATCTGCTTGTGAGGAAGAAAAGGCTCGTTGTCCTCTTCAGCCACTGGTTACTTCATGCCTATGGAATCATCTCCATTTCCAAACTGGATAAGCTTGAGCAGGACTTGCCTTTGCTTGCCTTGGTACCTGCCCCTGCCCTCTTCTACCTGATGACAGCAAAGTACACGGAGCCCTCACGCATCCTCTCCGAAGGTGGGAATGGACATTGAAAGGAGCCTGTGCCAGCAACTCTGTCCCAGTGATCTGGAGGAAGCAATTTTAGTGCTTGTCATGCTTTGGAAACTTCTGTTTTCAAAGAAGTTGTTTATGTGCCAGACTTCTGGTGAAACACCTCTGGGTGAGACTGTATAATATTAAAAAGCTGCACTTTGTATTCTTCCTAAGTATCTGGTATAGATCAAAAGCAATGTCTTTTTATCTATTTATCACTGTGAATCTGTATTAAAAGCTTGTGACACATCCTAGTACAATGGTTTGCTTATGTATTGTTCATTTCCTAATGTGATATTTGAATAAAACAATAGAGCCTGGTTTTCAGTAGACTTTAATTAAAAAAAATAGAGCTTGAATATTCCAGAGAACTTGGTTTTCTCATCACATACTCTAGCTTCTATCCCCTGCCAGTGGAAACAGACTGTCTTTTCCTTTCCATCAAAAGATAAAACATGTACATGATTCCTCATGATGATTGAGTCTGACTGCTGGGTAAAAGGAGAAGAAATGGACTGTAAAATTCTCTATGACGTAGAGTTTATGCTCTGTGCACCTTCCTGGAGAGCATTAAATTGGTGAGGTTAGAGATTTTCTTTTCTTGGTGGTTGGGTTAGTACTGGTCACCATAACTTGGTGCTGTAGAGGGTCTAGAAGAAGATGCAGAGCAGTTCTGAAGGGCCAGAAATAGAACCAAGAGTAAGAAGATCCTCTCAACTGAAACTCCACTGTATGGATCATGGACTGTAACAGTGCATATTTCTATATATGTGTAACTATAAAGCTTTTTTCATTCTATCACCTACCAGCACTGCTAAGGACAGGGTCTGCCAGCAGCTCAGGGGCTTTGAAAGGTGTCATCTCAGCCAGGCTGCCTCAAGCTGTCACCCTCCTCCACAGAAGGTTTGATTTTGTTACATCTGATACGCCCTTCCTGATAGCTTTGTGTGATTCTTTGTTTTTAATGTGAAATGCCAGTTTACAGGTTCACTGCACCTAAAAATTGTGTGCAAACAAACTCGGTCTTGCATGCAGAAGCAAGGTTTTATTTGGGGATTAAGGAAGTAATTGATCCTAAAGAAATCAAATGCTGTCTGTACTGCTATGTACAATGTCTGATTTGCAGACACAGTGATCTAGAGGAGAGTTCTAAAAGTATGGGATTAAAATTAAAATAATTAAATTAATTAAAATACTACATCATAGGACTTTACTTTTTCATGTATATTTCTCTGTGTGGACTATGTGTATTGGGTTTAAATGTTGTGCTATATCTTGTTTTTAAAAAGAAAAGTAACAAGTCCCAGGTAAAGAGTATATCTTTTGCTGGGTCTGGAGAATCATGTGTTGATTTTGAAAGCAGAATGAGGGATTCTGTTAGAAGTAAAACTTGCAGGAATGCAGTGCACCCCATGGACCTTGCCTGGCACCCCAACCACTGACATTCCTGCTGGACTCCAGTGCTTTAGCCTTCAGCAAAACCTGGAATGTGAAATACAAATTAATAAAGTCTTTTTATCATCTTCTCTCAGTAGCATTACAAGAATTATATAAATATATATATATATATCAGCCACAGACACAGCAGTACAAATTGCTCACATTAAAATTCTAAAGAACATAAACATTCATTAACCATGCAGTCCTGCAGCGATAACCACCCAGCCACAAGCTGCAAGAGTTGGGGTCTGTTAGTTTTATTTATTCTTTGGGGAAAAGCAAACACACAGTTCTGGGAAGATCAGTGATGCTCGGACTGTTTTACAGCCCCCTCACTGCTATTATCACAGCTCTTCAGGAAGTGGAAGTTAAGGATGATCATATCCAGGCTGTGCCTTAAAGCATTCCTGGTTCTTCCAATAAATGGTCTCGATCTGCAGCAGGAGGATTGGACACACTGCTTGTGTTTTATAGATTCAGAGAATCACAGAATGGTTTCGATTGAAAGAGACTAAAAGCTCATCCAGTTCCACCCCCTGGCCAAGGGCAGGGACACCTTCCACTACCCCAGGTTGCTCCAAGCCCCATCCAGCCTGGCCTGGAACACTGCCAGGGATGGGGCAGCCACAGCTACTCTGGGGAACCTGTGCCAGGGCCTCCCCACCCTCGCAGGGAAGAATTTCTTCTTGACATCTAATCTAAGCCTCTCTTTCAGTTTGAAGCCATTCCCCCTTGTTCCATCACTACAGTGCCTGATGAAAGCAGTTAAGAATTAACATACTGTATGATTTAGAAGGACAAAAAAATGTGGAAAAATAAAGAAGTTCAGTATATCTTACAGTGAGTACCCATTCAGGATTTTTTGACAACCAGAGCATCCAGTCCTTCCAGCTTGTATTGTAGCCTGCTATGAGTGCCACTGATCTCTTCCTCTCATTGCTGAATTTTTGTTGTTAGAGCTGGCACTGCGTTCAGTATTTCCCACTCATTTTCCAGAAATTCCTGTAGGGACACAGAGTACAATTTGTTTTTTCTTAGAATGAGAAAAAAAAAGCCCTCAAAATTAAGGAACTTCTTTTGCTTATCTTGTTTTCCCACAGCTTGACTGGCCACCAGACCTGTAGCTCTGCAGGAACTTTTTGCAAGTACCCAATCCTTGCATAAAAAAACCCCAAAGTTTGCCTTTCTGACAGGATAACAGGTGAAAAAACTTTCTTGATAGTTTATTTGAATTTCTGTTAAAAATTAAAGCCACACCCAACTGGGAAAACGTTACAAGGCTGATGAGCTGAACATTATGAGGTACAGGTTTAAGAAAAATTTGAGTATCAGACCAACAAAAGGAATAATATCAGGAAAAATGGTTTTTATAGCCAAGACTTTTAAACAATGCTGGAAAACACAGATTTAATAATTTGCCTCATGTGACTTCATAGATGGTAGTGCCTTATTTGCAAAAGGCAATTTTATTTTTTACATGGTAAGTGAAAGAGATTTATGCAAACCAGTACAACAAAAAATTTACGTTTATCTTTTGAATAAAGATCTCCTCTGACCATCTCTTCAGAAGTTTTACAATGGAGTTAAGAGTTACAATGGGGTAGATTGCTGGGCCAAAAAATAAAATATATGGACTGAAAGATATTCTTAAAAATGTCATCTTAAAAAGAAAAATGTCCATTTTTTTTTGTTTTGAAGTAGTTATTAACATGTTACCATGAAGCACTGTCAGGTCATTCAGGCTTTTGCCTATTGCTAACTTGAGTTCCCTGCAAAAATATCTTCTTTTATTATTGCTCTGTGAAAAAAAAAAATTACAACTGAATATTACCACAGTTTTCTAAATATTTTCCAAAGAGTTTCACTGTTTCTAGAGAGATCAGGAAGAATAAAATGAGTTTTAGCTTATGGAAATACAAAGGTTAATGTATTCCTCTGACATTAAAAAGACAGTTTTTCTTTCAACAACATCATCCATTTCAGTCTGTTGAACAAATTTTAAGAGTTCCCAAAATCAACACCAGCCACTCATGTCTATGGCACCAAATAAAATGGGTGAGAACAGCCAGAGCAGCACAGGTCATGCTCAAGCAGGGAAACCCTTCCTGCTTCGCTCCCACAAAATTGTGTGGACTCATTAACGTTGGATCAGCTCTATCAGTACCCAGCTAAATTTTCTTCTTGAGGGAAGTCTTTGTTTCCAGACAGATATGATCAGAGAGAGGTGATAGCCTGAGGGCCTGAGAGATGTACAGAATATTTTCAAAAGCATATATTCCACCTTTCACAGGCCTATTCCACACCTCACCTGCATCCCAGCCCCCTTCATGTTCCAAGGAAGCCTTTTCCTACAGTCCCTGGCTGAGTGCACCAGACACATGATACTGATTATGCCTCAGGCAGGTGCCTTGCCCTCGCATATTCCTCTTTGTTTCCTTCCAAATTTCATCTTTCTGTTCTGCAAAGCAGAGAAAGAGTTTTTAGACAGTGTAATGACTGAATGCTTGAGTCGAGCTTTTATAAATAAAAGCAGGGTCTATCAGTAACTGATTGGCTTAACTGGTCTCCCTCTTTTTTTAAAAATTTTGTATACTTCTCTTTTGTTTCTCTCTGGGTTTCTTCCAAGGTCAGCCTGCTTAGGTTTAATTCTACTTCTTTAACAGTAGAAAAAAGAATACTGAAAGTAATCTCAAAAGGTCATTTTAGTCCACCTCTGCTGTGCAGCAGAATCAATTAGACCTAAGTACCCCTGACAGATGTTTGATTTGTCCTTAAAAACCCTGGTGGTAGAAATTCTCTGTCTCTGCAACACTCAGATGACTGATTCCAGTTTGATTCCAGGGGCTTACTCTGTGTGCTGTCAGTGCTTTCTAAGGGCCTTTTTTCTTATGTTAAATCCATTCTCTTGCCAGTTATTTGTCTGAAAAAAAATGGACAAGGAGAAAATCTTACTGGCTCGCTAGGAATTTTTATTTACTTCATAGTTCCCACCATGTCTTCTCTTAGATTTACCTGTTTTAAATGGAAAAGTTGCACAGTTCTTCAACCTTTATTTCATTATCTTTATTGAACTCCTCTTGGATCTCAAAATAATCTGCATCCTCGTTTAAACTCCAGTTCTGTCCTATACCAAAGCTACAGGTGAGAACACACACCTTAAACTTTGCCAGGACACCTTTTCACACGCACTGGTCTGACTGTTGCCCTTTTCATCGCTACAGATCTTTGTTGACTTATGTTCAACTTTTCAGCTTTAATTCTGTTTATAACCACTAAAATATCTCCCTCCTGGTGGATTTTGCACAAACAACTGTTTCTACCTAAATGCAAAAATATGGATTTAAAATTATTATTATCATTATTATTATTATTATTATTATTATTATTATTATACTTTTCTTGGCTTAAAGGAAAATGATTCCTATTGTGGAGAGAGAAATAAAAGGAAAGGGAGAAAAATTACCAGGATCTGGTTTTGGAGGCAAGGTTGAATTTNTTATTATTAAACTTTTTTTCCCCTTAAATTAATTTTCTGGCTTGCCAAAATAATTCTGAATTCTAGTTCTGCCCTGCAGAGGGTGCTCCCACTCTTATCATGTTTGTCATCTGCAGATATGATAAGCATTTGCTCTACCCTATCACCCGAGCTCTTAAGAAAAAAAGAAAAGATTAATTCCAGTATGAGGCCAGACCTCCTGCAAACTAACAGGAACCATTATTCCATTCAGTCAGTAAAGCATGGGTAACAATTACCTAGGGTGATTTTTCCAACTGTTTTTGCTCGGCCTGAAAAAGAGGCGACTGAAGGGACATAGAGTAAAGGTGTGTAAAAATCAGACACATCTTTGCTGTTGAGGAGACGAGTTACTGTTTCTCGTCACACAAGAACTGCAGGATGCCAATAAACTTTTGAGACAGCAGGTTTAAAACAAGAGAATTCTTGCCCATATTAAATAAATTATATGAGTTATTAGGGAGGATAAATGTATATGTGAGCTAAAAGAATCAATCAGTGATAGGAGAATATTCCACTGAAGATCCAGCATAGCATAAAATTCCATCAAAAGCTATTAAAATGCAGATATCATCCTCATCCAGAGAAGTTCCTGACACCCCATTTGTCATGGAGATTATACAGAAGAAGGGTCATTCTATATTTGACTCTTCTTGCATTATTTCTCCAAGGAGGACTATTGATCACTGCAGAAGGCAGGATCCTGGTAGGACCAGCACTGAGTCTTACCCAGTACGGCTATTTTGGGAACTGAAGCTGATTTGAACTTCACTCAACTATTCCTGATGAGCACTTAAATATAATCATGAGTAGCTCTGGCCAAAAAAAAGTCTAATTTGATGTATGTGCATTTCTCAGCACAGTGGAATCTCATCTTGCCCAAAGAAACACAAGTCACAAGTTAAATGACTTTTCAGTGGAAAAATGCATCCATTCTGTTTTGCTGCAGTAGGTAAAAGCACAGAAAGGGAGGACAGGAACAATCTGTGTAGGTCGGGGGCCTTGGAGAACAGAGAGACAAGATGACACCCTGGAAATAAAGCCACACAAAGGAATGAAACTGGGCCCAGGATGTGAAGCAGCACAGGACTCTGAACTCACTTCTGTGCAGGACATCAATGTCAAATGCTGCACTACCTGTTTTTGTTCCCTCTGAGACTCTGAAGTCTGGTAAACCTGTCGTATCCACTCCTGTGATCAAAGACTAGAAACTTCAGATAAACTCAAAAGTATAGATTGTTGGATATTCTCATGAGCTTTAAAAAATTTTTTTATAAAGGACTGTAGCAGAAAAATCAGTAAAAAAAAAAAAGAAAAAAAGAGTAAAATATGGAGAACAGAGGAAATGCCTCCCTTGGCAGAAACAGGTATGTAAGGAAGGCAGAGAAAGGTGAGCTGAGTCTCATTTCTGTGGACTACTTTGATATTTTGCATCATTGTAATGCCCCAAACAGAGAAGAATGAGCTTGATCTGACACGACTCCTACAAAGAAATTTATTCCCCTCACACACATCACATCCACAACACAGGACTCAGATAGAGGCATTTTGCAGATGAAAATAGTGGAGGGCAAGTGCAAGAAATACTGAAAGTCCCAATAGAAAAATAGAGATGAAAAAAAGCAACTTCAGTTGTTTCATCAAAATAGGATGAAATAAAGCAAAGCAAGAAAAGTTAAAAAAGGAGAAAATGCTGCAAGTGTGTCACTGAGTGAAAATAAACAGTTACAATTGCTGTTTGTACCTAGTTCTGCTCAGGACACAAAAGAAAGGGCAATCCTCTGGTAGCAGTCTCATCAGCACTGTATTAGATGAGGGGGAAATTCTTTCAGAATGGATCTTATTAAGGAAAACACAGAGTAGGAGAGTATCAAGGTGTATTTAGCATCTCCTTTGTATGTTCTGCATGGCTCAGAACATAGCCACAAAGAGCATGAGAATGAATCCAGCACAATGGTTAACTCAGCAGTGACAGCCTCAGCCCTGATTTTTAGGGAGGTTGAGTTACATGACCATGGCTGTCCTTTGTGATGTGGGAGCACAGTCTCTCCACCAGCAGAATGAGAACAGTCCTCAAGATCAGCTATAAATCCACCTTTCTAAGGTCAGACACGCAAAGAGGATTTTTCCTGCACTCCTGGCACCTGATTTGTCTCAGGTCAGACTGTTGACCAAGAGTCAGACAGTTTCCCTGGGGACAGAGCATCTGCTCCAGACCAAAGGAGCTCTTGGAATCTTTGAAAGCTGCACAGTTCATATTCAGCATTTCAGTGCCCTACTTTCTTTGGGAAAGCAGCTCATCATTGTTCTAAGGAACAGCGACAGTCAGTAGCCTTGGGGGATGTCTTGACCACCATCACTCACTCCAGTTCATTTACTACAATCATTCAGAGAAAACTTCAACCAGTGCCTAAAATGGGGAAGTCCTGACAATGAAGGATGGGATAGGGGGCATGCAATATCAGAGGAGGCAGGCAGGAGTCATGGGTCTGGGCTGATGGAGGCAAGTGCAGGAAGATGAAAGAGAAACAGGAAATAGGAATATGGGTGATTTGGGTCACCACTGTGAATGCTGTAGAAGAGCAGGTGGAGAGGCCATGGGATGGGGACAATGTGGCTCCCACCTCGTGCTGCCTAATCCCAGCATGGCAGAGTTTTTAATGGCCCAACCTCTCGTTTGATATGTACACTTCTGGAGGAGAGGTTATGGACACAGCTAGGAAAGCCCCCTTGGACAGAGGTGTGTAGGGCCCACACACGATTTAGATTTTCCCCCCACACAGTGAAAGTCAATAATAACATATAAAAATCACAGAGCAAGTCAGCAAGGATGATGATGAAAACTGCACACTCAGCTTTCCAGACCAGGAACCCGACCTCATCCTTGCTGACAAATCTCCCCACAATCCTCCCACGTCCATCTGTCTGCCCCATGCTCTTACTGCGAATTTAGTCCCTCCCAAACCAACATCTTAACCTCATCACCCTCTCTTCCCTTGCATCCCAGCACACAAAACCTCTCCTTCAAGCTCATCAGACCTCTCAGTGCCTCTCAAGTCTTTCAACATCAGCCCATGGCCTCAGTAGTAAAAACTCTGAGCCGGAATAAAAATATCTCTCTTACCTTTCCAGGTTAATTGAAATCTTTCTTTTCCTGGGCAATTTTTGATTGTGAAAGCAGTAACTCAGAATCAAGCTGAATCCTAATAAACAAAACCAATGTAGACATATTTAGGAGGGTGTTAACAAAAAAAAAATTAAAAATTAATAAAAAAAATGCATTCTAATTCTCAGGTCTCTCATGTGAATGTAAGCTATGCCTACATGCTTTTGAGCTTTATTCCAGTCTATCTTTATTCATTAATTCCCTTTAATATTTCTGATAAGAATAAAACCTGCAAAGAAGGCAAGGACATACAGAACTAGTAAGATTTCTATTACAAGGTCCTAAATTACAATGAAAGGAAGGCTTGTGGGGAGAGGCAATTATTTTCCATAGAGAAAGTACACAAGGAGAAAACAGGTGCTTTCAGGTAGGTAAGTCCAGACTGCAGGATAAAAGTTTGAGCACAGATTCACGCTTCTTTCTTGGGTGAACATTGTGCCTTTTTGTGTTTTACAGGATGCACTGAGAACAAGGGATACTTGCTTCCTTCTTTAATCTCCTGTACAAAACAGGAGTTGTGCAAGAAGCATGAGCCTACCTGAAAAAGTGTTTGAGGAAAGAAATCTGATACAGAGGAGGAGAGGATATACCAAAGGGAAAAAAGAGGAATAAGAGACCCCAGCACCTAACAGTCTTACAGCAAAAAAAAATACAGAACCAGGAATCCATCCTGACCAGGCTTTGGGAGCACGTGGCAAAAACTGTGAAGGAACAAATACATGAGATGAGATATTTAAAATGCAGCGCAAAAAAACCTGAGCCAAACAAACCAAACCCCAAAAAAAGAGTAAGAAACAAAAAAGAAGCAGAAAGACAATGCTTCTCTTCCACTCAGGTGAAATTCCTGGCCTGCAGCTCTCTGGTCATCATCTGATCATAACTCCTTGGACCCTCAAAACAACTTGGTCAACTTCCCCAGAAAAAATTTTTCTACTGAAATTAATACTCAGAAGAGTAAAGATAAGACATTTATAACTGCCTACAAGATCAAGGGCCACGGCCGGATGCTGGCTGCAGCTCATTTTTTACAGTAATTACGTTGTTAATTAATGGCAACGTTCGTTTCATGAAGACATAAATGAAACAGTCCTGCCACCAAGAAAAATAGTAGAGTTCTGAGAAATGGCTTTACACAAGTTTCCAGGAACCCAAATTTTCTTCTATTTAGGGATTCTCAGCTCAGATTGTACAGGGGAGTGGGTTCAAAAGTGGGGTTTGGTTCACCAGGAAGAGTCTCAGCTTTTCCCCCCTTCGCTTTGGTCCTACAGCCCATCAAAAGGCAGATCAG
>VZTE01000289.1:144432-180641 GCA_013397775.1 Eulacestoma nigropectus
ATCAGGAGAGGAGCAAATAATATATAATAATAATAATAATTATAAAATTTTTACTATGGTGCTAAATTGAGGATCTGCACATTGAGCTCTGTGGGAGTAACATGGACAAGTCCACAGAATATTTGGATTATTTTGCTTGTTCACACCTTTTGCAATGCCTTGCAATTCAGGTGACATTCAGAAGGAGAAATCTCTGTGCCACAGATTCTCTTTTCTAAGAATGCCAAAGTGTCTGTCTTCTTAAATTCCTTTTTTTTTCCCCAGTTGCTTGGGGTATTTTTTTTCAGTTTTGCTATGAGAAATAAATATAGCCTATAAAAATAAAACAGAATATGTCAAAACAAATGAAATTTCCAAAACAACAGATAATGAACCCCTTTACTGCCACTGGTGGGGATTTTTTTTAAGTTTTCATAATATCTGCATGAGAATCTACTATTTTCTAGCCCCCCTGAGATTTCACAGTTAGAATTTCAACATCCTGCAAAGAAAGAACACTGAAGGAGCAGTGATTAAGGCTGTATTTTCTGTATTTAATTGCATTTAATCACAGAAAGAGTTAAAAAAATAACCAATGCAGCTTGGTAATGAAAAGAAACTTTAAAATGTTAACCTGTGAAATCTACTATTTGAGGGACCCTCACTGCAAGATTAACTTGGGTTAAAATTCTGGAAGAGTACAAACTCTTTCATAACATCTGAACAGTCTTCTTTCCTAAATTTTTTCCTATTTTTTACATCATAGTTTGCATCCACTAAATACCTGTTGATTTTAATATCTCCCTTTCAGCTGGTCCTCCAAGCAGCTCCGCCAGAGGCATGGGAGGGACTGGGATCCAAATCATCCTCTCACTGATTCTTTAATGTTCCTTATAACAATGTCCTGATAAATTGACCAGCACAGAGGAGCAAACTTTTTCATGAATCTGGCAAGAACAGTTTGTACAAACCTTGTATTTTTGAAAGTTATTTTACAGACAAGTAAATGACAGTTAATAATGTCAGTCAGATATCAAACAAGTTCATTTTCTTCTTAAAAGGTAGTGACTGCATTTCTCTATAAATGCCCCTCACTTTGACCAGTTATGAAATTGAATTTTGATCTTTGCACTAATGAACCCAAACAATTGTGTATAGAATGTACCATTGAATTCAAACTTATCAAATGCTATAGGTCCAAAAATTTTATATTTAAGTTTTCAAATTCAGCTCTTTCCTTGGAAGATTTTGCCTCCTGTGCACCACGGATTTTTTTTTTTCTTTTCATTTCTGTCTTCCATATTAAAAATAATGTAATTAACCAAGCAATGGACTGTGCAATGTTTAACACTCTAAATTACAACATCCGAAGCCTTCCAAAATTAAATGAGCATAAAACTTATACTGGAGGAAAATAATTTTCTGCAAAAGCCACAGCTATCTACCAAATGACAAAATTCTGTAAGATAAAGAAACTATGATTAATTAATATATTGTGCAAATTAGGACCTGATCAAATTTCATGAGATTTTATTCCAGTGTAGGAACCTGATTATACCAGATTTAGTAAAAAAATCTAAAAAAATTTTAATCTGGTAATCTGTCTTTATGTTATCATTCAGAAAGTGTATCAAATACACACAACAGAACGTAGGACAGAACATAAAAACCAGTAAAACCTTATCCCACAGCTTGCTAGGAAATACAAGTACCTTTATTTTTAGCAGCTTGCCTGGAGGGAGTGAATTTGGAGCACGTGTTTGTTTGTCTCACAGCCTGTAAGAAGCATCAACGCGGATGTGACATTCTGAGATGTTCTGATAGAGGAAAAAAAAATCATGTTCCGTATCTGTGTGTACATACATTTACGTACACCACACACACAGAAGCCAAAACTTTCAAGACGATCTCATTCCAGGTTTCCCTGCCCATGGCAGGAGAGTTGGAACAAGATGGTCTTGAAGGTCCCTTCCAACCCAAAACATTCTCTGGTTCCACCGTTCTGTGTTTGTTGAAAGGAATCCTTGCCTATCCGTACATGAACAATATTCATTTACATTCAATAAATCATGACATGACCAGCAGCTGTGATAAGACCATCTCAGACTTCGTGTTCCAATGAAAGAGATTCCAGTTGTTTGTATTATAACTTCTAAAAAGTTATGCTTTTTCTGATGCAGTTGTTTTCCACCAGTTCCATTAAAAATGGAAGGGCTGCTTGCAAGCACTGGAAGAACAAAGAAAGAAAGGAAGAACAAAAAAAGAAACAGGCTTCCCCAAAGAAGGGGCACTGTGATTTATTTTTGAGCAGCTCTAGCAGCATGGCAGAAGGTGACAGTGACATGAAATCTAGGGGGGAGAAAACAAATATCTCCCAAGTCTCTGTTGGAGCAGCTCTTCAAGAAGATGATGGAACTCTAGCACAGTTACTGATTCAGAATTCTTCTTCTGTCCTTTTGTTTTTAGCTGAAAACTGTGATTTCTGATGAGGGAACAGCCTCAAGTCATACTGGGGGAGACTTAGATAGGATATTAGGAAAAATGTTGTCACTGAAAGGGTGACCAGGCACAGGCACAGCTGCCCAGGGAAGTGAGGCAGTCGCCATCCCTGGAGGGATTTAAAGGATGTGTAGACGTGGCATTTAGGGCTATGTTTTAATGATGGGCTTAGCAGTGCGCAGTTAATGGTTGGACTCGATGATCTTCGAGGGCTTTTCCATCCTTAATGATCCTGTTCTATGAATTTTGTCTGCAGCAGTCCCTTAACAATAATTGTTAAAACTCCGGTTTTCCCTCGGTGAGCTCGCCAGAGCTGTGGAAGGCAGGCAGCAGCAGGCAGGCTCTGCTGTTGCAGGAAAAAAGATCTTAAAAACCTCTTGCTGCTGCAGCAGAGAGTTGCTTAGGAACATCAGCAGTGAGCTGCAGGGGTGAGGGCCAAGCACTGCTCACCATGTTTTGAAAATATTTCTGTTCTCCTTAATAATCTCACCAGTGCAATTTTCCACGCATGCCATGGTGCAGCATTCTCTCTTTCCAAAGGGTTTCTTTGCCTCTCACGCCGGAATTCAATTCCATGAGCACAGCAAGCTGCAGCTGACGTGTCTGAGCAGCACTAGATCCATGTGCAGCAGTAACAAGGGCTAAAAAATAAATGCAGAACATGCAGAAGCCTCTTAGCTATAAAAAGCTATTTAGATATATAAGATAGTGCATTAAGGGATTGATTTATAATCTTTAATTCTCTACTATTGATGCTGTCAGCTGGTAAAGGATAGCTGTGATTCTAACATCCCAGAAATCACATAGTTATTCCAGTAGTTTAGTCTTACCACGTTTTCCCTGAGTCATCTGCATTTATCAACGAGAAGAAGCCTGCTGTGTTCTCACAGAACAACTGCTCTTTTTCATGCTGTTTATCTAAGAAACTCACTAGACATAAAGTGAACTGCTAAAAATCACTCCTTTCCTACCCAAAAAAATCTTCTGCACAATGAGCTCTGGCAGCCAAGGATAAGGAGCAGGATCACCTGGCTTGAAATTCAGTATTTTTTCTCCCAGAAGAGCCACTGCTGTGTGAAAGGGAAGAGCATGGAGGCACCGGGGATGAAACTCCTCTGTGCAGGGGTGTTGTTCTACAGCATCTCTTCAGCATCAGGGATAAGAGACACACCAGGGTACATCCACCCCTACAAAAAAAAAAAAACAAAACACTTAGGGAGAGCAGGATGGGAGCAAAAAGTACAAACAACCTCCTGGCTGCAGAGCAGCCACATGCTGTGGGCAGAGAGAGGTGAGGCAGGGAACTGGCTATAAAAGAAAGTAAACAACAAACATCAAACACTGCTGTGAGGGGCAGAAAAAGAAAAAGAGAAAAAAAGAAAAGGCCTGGTTGCTGCTTCTTGATGAATTTAAAGCTGATCTAACTCTGTAGTATTCAAAAAAAAGCCAGTCCCGCTCTCCCTGGCCACCTTGCCACATTCCCATCCCTCCTCCTGTGCCACCACTAAGAGTCGTGCAGCCTCATGGTTAGCTGGATAAAGAACTCCAACTCCTTTGCCTCTTTCAAGAAGAAGAAACCCTGACTTTGATCTCTATCAGCTCCCTGAACAATTTGTTTCGTGACTACAGTGCAAAGAGAAGGATGGTAGCAGAATTGGCCTTGGTCATCCTACAAGTTAAGCCATACCTGAGAGAAAAAAAGAGAAACAGAGCTCAAACTCTATTTCGTGTGGATATCTACATTTGAACTGAGGCTTTAGCCAATGGAGAGAAAGAGGAACTTCCAGCTCATGATGAGCTCCAGCTCCAGCCTGGAGAAGAGGAGGCTCAGAGGGAAACTTCTCACTCTCTGCAACTCCCTGACAGGACGGTGCAGCCAGGTGTGGGTCGGGCTCTGTTCCCAGGGAACAAGGGACAGGACAAGAGGAAATGGCCTCAAGTTGTGCCAGGGGTGGTTTAGATTAGGTATTAGGGAAAAATCTATTCACTGGAAGGCTTGTCAAGCACTTGCACAGGCTGCCCAGGGCAGTGGTGGAGTCACCATCCTTGGAGGGATTTAAAAAATGTGTGGATGTGGCACTTGGGGACACAGGTTAGTGGTGGCCTTGGCAGTGCTGGCAGAATGGTTGGACTTGATGATCTTAGAGGGCTTTTCCAACCTAAATGATTCTATGATTCTTCTGACTTGGATGTCTGAAAATGCCTCTTTCTCTCCACTGTCTAAAAGGGACAGGTGACAAGCATTTGGACAGGCGAACCCCACCCAGAAGCAAAGGCACATCAGATTAAGTACCATTATCCTTGCCTCGCAGAGAGGGAAGTTGCAGCACAGAGCTGTGATCAGATGAGAACGCTGCAGTTCTCCAGTCATTCCTGTAGTGCTTGTACAGGGTCTTCAGCAAAGATGTCTCTCATTTACACTCTCACGTGAGAGATTAACCCCCTCAGTATCACACATCAGCAAACACCCATCTTCTTCTGTTAATGAACTAATTATTCTTATTACTATTATTTAGTAGCAGTAAGATTTATTTTATAGAATACTTAAAATTGTTTAAACTCATGTAAAATTCAATTCTCTTGCTGGAGTTTTTTTTCAGGGGTGTTTTTTTCAGTGCTGGTTAAGTCAATACTACCTGTCAACTCTGTAATAATCTCTCCTGGAAAATTCTGCATTCTGAAGCAAAGATTGCTGCTATTTATAGTCTCTTCTAGACATTCAAGTGTATTCCTTCAAATTTCTTCCTGACAATTAAAAAAATCCTCAAGTGACAATGAAGGAATACAACTGATGAAAAAGCACTTTTTCCTTATTTTTTTTTTTTTAAATTATTTGATACTGGATATTTTCCATGTCTAGGTAAATCATTCTGCTTGCTCACCTTGCTCAACAGGTTGCCCAGAGAAGTTGTGGCTGCCCCATCCCTAGAAGTGTCCAAGGCCAGGTTAGACAGGTCTTGGAGCAACCTGGGATAGAGGAACGTGTCCCTGCCCATGGCAAGGGGATGGAACAAGATAGTCTTTAAGGCATCATAACTTATGCATAGATCTAATCCAATCTTTCTTCTTCAGTTCTTCTGGAAGTTGAAATCACCTGCTGAGACACTGTGGAAATAAATGATACTGTTGAACTTTGCTGTCTGCAGAGCCAGTTCTGCATGCATGCGTATCAATTACTCTCCTTTCCTTTTGGCAAGGTGAAATATTTAGGGGTGTAAAATAAATGTGTAAAAGGTTTTAATTTTCCTGTGAGTTACATCCTCAATTAGCTGAAGCGGTGAAAAAGAAAACAGCTTTATGATTTCAGCACATCGCATAAAACACTTGCCTGATAGACTAATGCAGAGCTGGCCTGAAATAGATGGTTTAGAGACCCACTGAAGGAGAAAGGGAAGGTTTAGAAGATTTACACCTGCATAATGTAGATAAATACATTATGGAGATGCTTTTAAAACACCTTCTGTTTGAAGCCATTCTGGCTTTATTGGCTTCAGAGGTCTTACAGCAGTTACCTGTGAGCAGCCATCCCCAGCTCATAATTGCTGCCAGGTCTTTTATTATCAAGCAGTCACCGTTCAGGAGGTGTTTGGACAGCACTCTCAGGCCCATGGTGGAATTCTTGGGGATGCCCTGTGCAGGGCCAGGAGTTGGACTTGATGATCCTTGTGGTTCCCTTTCAACTCAAGGTATTCTATGATTCTATATTCTATGATTCTATGAATATATGCAAAAGTTTCAAGAAAAGATAAATTATTTTTAAAAAATCACTTTGCACCCAGTCACAGGGTGAACCACCCAGCTACTGAGCTCTGTGCACCTGCAGAACCCACTGACAGCAGTGGGTGCATCCTCACAGCAGCACTGAGGGAGGGGAGCGCTGTTTTCCTCCTTTGCACTGACAGCATCAAGGTCCTTGTGATGTAAAAAGCTCTACACAAGCAGATCTTCGCCTTCAAACGATTTTCATGGTGCTCCTGCAGAGTCAGTGCAGATTCAGATCTTGCACTTGCACAAAAGCAAACAATGAAACCACAACAGAGCTGAGAACTTCAACCCCGAGCCACAGTTTACTTCACTGACCAAACTCTGACAGAAGTGTAGGCACACCTCAAATTTCCCTGGCCCCTATAATGTATAAATGACATCTTCTGCTCCCCCATTAAAACCCCTCCAGGTGAGCCAAGGCTTGGATCAGCTGTGCCATCTTCCCTAGTCAGGCTGGTTTGTTCTGTGACAGCCAAACCTCTGCAGACAGCAAAGAGCACGTGAGCACCCCCACTTCACCCCAAAATCCCTTTCTCTCTCTCTCTTAATTCACACAAGAGAACACTTCTAATAGCACAACTGTGAAAGACTAATTGCATGGTTACCAACTAATTTATTCCCATGTGTTTGAAACGAAATATTAAATTTTCTTTACCGATTTCTTAATAGCAGCAATAGTACCTTCAAGACGCTGCACAATTTCCCCGCTGAATGCGGAGCCTTCATTTTCCAAGTGTTTTCCTAAATGAAAAACACAATGAAATTAGAATGTATGGTTTCTAAGTGTCAAATATTGCTCTACTGTTCTGCAAGAATTATTCCGAAAGAGAAGGATTTACTTTTTTAATTATTTGCTAAAGCTGTTTTCTCTTGTTCTAAAGTAGGTCAGCATCTTTCACACTCCTCCTCCTCCTGGTGCACAGAAGAGGCAGATGCACAAGCGGCGTTTGAAGCCCACAGGACCCAGCAAAACTTTCAGCCACAAAATGCTTCCAACTTAAATTCTGCTGAGTTAATCTTTTAAAATAGTAATTCAGAGAAGTTTGCAGAGGTTGTTAAACTGAAGTAAGAGCTGTGGATCAAAATAATTTCCCCTTAAGCAGGGTGTAGCTAATCTTTAGAATTTTTCCAGGCAGTCATGCCTTCATTACGTCTTTTTCCAACCAAAAATACTAATCCGGATTCGTCAAAGCCTGAAGTGAGATTTACATTAGTCCAGATGCTAGTCTTTGTGTTGTAAATTTTAATTTAGCTTGAGCTGGAATAACAACTGCAGGGATTTGAATTCATCCAAAATATTATTGTACCTCTTACAGTGGCATGAAATTTTTTTATATCCTGATTTTGTAACAGAGCCTAAATCCTCACAGGAGGGGGAAAAAGAAAATTTGTAATCCATGAATAAGTGAATTTGTAGTGAAGATGAGGCACTTGGCCAGCTGAGATGAGAGCTCTGGTTTTAATTTGACCTACTAACTTGTTGGAAAACGAGCAGCTGCCCCATGACTGTGGGGTCTTTATCCACAATTCATGGGAACAGAAGCTCCTACCTCAGCCCTACCTGTTGCCTATCTTCATCCCTGATGATGACCAGCTACTGGCATGGTATTTTCTGTGAGCTATCAACAGGAGAAATGTTGGAAAACAAGTCCATAAATGCTGGAAACAGCAGAGTGGGTGTTCTGTAAGAGCAGAGTTGCTGTTCTGAAAGGGCAGAATTTGCCCCAGTGTCGCCAATTTGTAGCAATTCCAGGCAATTCTTTCTAACAATAGCAGTCTGAAATCACAAATTTTTTTTGCCACCTTCAGGTCAATAGAGCTGTGAGTTATTTTCCCCATAAAAAGCACAAAATTTAAAGCATATTGTGCATAAATAAAGATATATGATAAAATCTAACTTAGGTGCTGCCTTCTGTCAGCAGGAAGCCACTGCCCCTGGTGCTGTCCCTCCAGACCCTTGTACACAGCCCCTCTGCAGGGCTCTTCTGGCCTCTTCCAGGGACTGAAAGGCACTAAAAAGTCTCTTTCACTTGCTTTCTCAAAGTATCTGTTTCCTAGATTAGATGTCTCATTCAGAAAAAAGGAAAAAAAGAAAATTTGACATAAAGCATTTAGATATTTTCAATTTCCTTCTATGCCTGTTTTTAAACCAAAAATAAATACCACTCATAAACTCACGTTAGTGAAGTATAGCTTTCTCAATTACAGGGGTTTTATTAAGAAAAAAGATTGCTCTGAAAAGTCTTGCCATTTTTTCCTACATGCTCCTCCAAAATCCAGCCAGCCTTTTATCCCAACCTCTTCACCGCTGAAGTTCTTCCCCTAATCAAACCTTTAAGCCTTTTAAAAGTGGCTTAAAAATTAAGGTGATATGCAAAAAAAAGTCAGCTGACCCTTTTCCATCCCTCCTGGACTCTCTCCACAGGCACAACTTCGGCTTCAGAACAGCACCACTTCATCTTCCCTGCACAGCAGAGCACTGCTTGCACACCATCTTCTCAAAAACCATGGAATTATTTAGGTTGGAAAAGGCCTTTAAGACCACCAAGTCCAGCAGTTTCCCCAGCACTGCCAAGCCTGCCACTAAACTGTGTCCCTGAGCGCCACATCCACACGTCTTTTAAATCCCTGCAGGGATTTTGTGACTCCATCCCTTCCCTGGGAGCCCGTTCACTGGCATCGCTGTCATGGACACAGCAGAGTCACTGCTTTGTCCCACTTGAAATCCCTGCTCAACCCCCCTGGCTCCTTTGGGCACGGGATGAACAGCAGCCTGACAGTGGCCAGGAGGGCAGAGCGCTGAGATCGTGGACAGTTACTGCTAAAGTGTTTCCAGACCATCTTACATCTCATGAATCAGCTCATGTCACCCCGAGCCATTTGTCTGATCTGTGAAGGCCTTTTTCTGACCTCCTGGTTTAAAGCTCTTCCAGGGCCATTATAAATGTGCAGCATTTGACACCAAGCTGCCCTGAAACTCATCCCAAAGGCAACAGGGCAGCTCAGGCCCCCGTCCCATACAGTCCTTATTCTGACAGCTGAGGCCTCCAGAAGTGAATCTTTTGTGATGTACGTGTGTAAGCACAAGCTGCGCCAAATCCTCACTATTTATAAGAAACATGTTTTGTTAGACAAGAATAACTTTCCATTACAGTTGAACAGATTCGACAGCAATGGAAAGTTTTGAATGTTTTGAAATTGGACAATTTGGAATGATAACCAAAGGCAGCGTGGAATCCATCCCTGGAGGTTGCTCAGCCACATCTGCCCCTACATCTCAAAGCGGGGGGCATTTTAGAGACAGATAAAACTTGTTTGAAATGTGTCTCCTGGTACTTAGTTTATTTGGTGCTTTTTTCTCTGGGCAACTTTATTACTCATAGTGCAATTTCCTTGCTTGCACTTGAAGCAATCCTTCTCCTGCACAATGATTAATCTTGCCTTCTGAAACAAATTTATTCTGTTTTTAGCCATTACTTCATCTCTTTCAGGAAGGCCTTCACACCGAGACGCTGATTGCTGAATTGTTCCAGTTTTGCATGCCTGTAATCCATCCAGGTACCCTGACAGCAGGCTGTATTTCTTACAGTCACCATGATAAATGGGATTCAATAGGTCACATTTATCTTCCGAGAAAGCCCAGCAGCTCCATAACCAGTTTCTTGTCTGATACGGCATAGGGGAAAAAAATTGACATTCAAGATGGTTCAAGAGCTTCTAACCTCTCAAGACCTGAAAAGAATGAATTTGTGCTCTGAGCATATTTTAAATTTCCTTCTGCCTTCAGCTCCCAGGCCACATGATCACTTCAGAGGCCGAGGGGACAAGGAGCATCTGTCTCTCACCACCTGCCACTGAACCACCGTGCAAGGTACAGTCACTTCCTTAATGTGCCACCAGACTTGTAGGTGAAGGAGAATTTTCCCAGTGCTGCCCTATAACATCAACACTGGTGACAGCGAGGTTTGTGTGACAGGTAGAGACTGCAGCTCTTTTTTTGAGCAGGGTTTCCAGAAATAAGATGTAGTAGAAAGGCTCAGAGAGGAAAAACCCTAGACATCGTCACATATGGGCTTGCCAAAAAGCCTTGGGAGTCCCACAGAGGAACCAGATGGCCCCATATGTGATAGCAAAACCAAGAAAACAAGGAGGAAATGCATTAATAACCATGGCAGCCACCTCATCTAGAAAAACATGGCCCTTCCCCACCAAACACTTGCTGCGACTCTTCCCTTTGGATTTAACGTCTTTTACATTACCCCAGAAAACAGGAAAAGACAGTCCATGGCCACTGCAGCCATGGGCATAACATTAGCTATGTTTTCTTAGGCAGATGTTTAAACAAAAAAAAATTTCAAATAATAAGTTAAAATAATACCCATTTTTCCTATTAATCCTTGGCTCCAAACATCCCCACATGAGAAAACATCTACAAGACAAGGAAATGGTCATTTCACAAAACACAGTGCATATAGTATTTCTAGGGCCCAGCAGCTAAAAGAAATAATTTCTGGCCTTAGAGACTGTGCTGGCATCCCAACCTTTCAAAACCAGAAATTTTAAAAAATACTAGTAATAAAGCTTACATGCTTTATTTTCTCTTCCAAGCCTGCACATTGCAGTTGAGTTGCATTTTGGGGCTTTCCCATGGATGTGTTTAAATGCAGCCATCTGTGTTTTACAGTTATCACATTGGGGTCTGAGTACAAATAGCCTCAATTCAAAGCTGAAGACAAAGTAGTGATTGTATGAGGGAATATCAGGTGGCACTGCTGATCATTTCTCTGTGAAACAAGCTCGTGGAGACAGAGAACCAGCAGGATAGCCTCACCTCTTTCCAATTATCTAAAAAAGTCTAATAAAAAGTGCTGCAACTTTCCTCTGGAGACAGTCAGCTTGATAGGAGATGGCCCCTTTCTCTCCATCGTATTTACAGCTGCTGCCACCTTGCCAGGCTGTTTCTGGAGACCTTCCCCGTTCCAAACCAGGATCGATTTATGGCTCAGCAAGGGACCATCAGCAAAGGTGGGGCCATCCTTCACCTCCAGCACGCTGAGAAATTGCTGTGGAAATTGAACTGTGCCAAGAAGAGCTAGGTGTTAAATGATCTGTGCATGGGGAACCTGCACAGGACCTGATCCCAAGCGAGGGGAGCTTCTTCCCATCCCTCCTCCTGACGCTTGCAAGGGATGGGGGAAATCAGTGCACCCTGCCTTGTGGACTGGAGCAACGCGCTTCTGCGGTTTGAATGTGCAAAGTGTCTCCAGTTCACCCCCAAAATAGATGGATCCATGTCTTCATTACCCTGCAGGCAAAATACCACTATCTGGGTGAACATAGTTGTCCCTGGAATAGTAGAAGACCTATTTTACCTGGCTTTAGGGGGAAAAAAGTCATCTGTTCATTGCATGACAGCCAACCGAGTAATTAACAATTAAACTTTGCTTGGAAGAAGGGGAGGCCCTCTTTTTCTGAATATCTTTTCAAGTGTTAAGCAGGACTCAGGCCCCAGTGAACTTGGTAGTTGCAGTTTTGGACCTGACTGAAACTCAGGCAGCTCTGGGCCAAGTAAATAAATTGATTTAGAATCACAGTATCGCTGAGGTTGGAAAAGACCTCTAAGACCAAGTCCAACCATTAACCCAGCACTATAATACCAAAGTACTCCATTCTCCTGGTGAGTTTAGCCCCTCAACTGGAAATTACGCTTGAGGAAGAATTATAGGTTAGTTCCTTTTCAAGCAATAAAATATTTCTAGGTAGGATATTTACCTATTCTTCACTTTTTTTTTTTTTGGATATATTATGATCCCGCAGTTGTGGTGGCACGGCTTTGTACAAATGCATCAGTGGAATTATGGTTTTTAATGGAAAAATAATAGTAATTTTCCTTTTTCTTTATGAACTATATAACCCTTTTTTTTTCCTTCTGTAAAAACAGCCTCAAAATCAGAACTTCTGGTATGAAATAGTAACTTATTTTTTCCAGCAGATATTTTAAGCTAGGGCTTCACTTGAAACACCTCTGCAGAGTTGCACAGGCATTCCAGTCCTTTAACACCTAAAAGAAGAGGTCTGGTGATTCCTGCACAGAAGGCCCTCCACAGGGCTCTCTCCTCTCCTAGGGAAACGCCTTTTCCATTGCCATCATGCTGCCTCTGCAAGTCCAATAAAACCTTATCCACAGGTCTTGCTTTCAAACTCCTGTCAAAGATGAGGGTGTTAAATAAGGTACTGACACATAAAGTGCGTAAGCAAAGGATAAGTCATGAACTGGAGTGGTTTTACTGCTGCTGCAGGACATCTAAGCTAAGAAATACTCTGATTTCTAGCCCCACACTTCTAGGGATTTATTGCTGCCCTGCATCTGAAATAAATTCAGCTGCTGCAATGATCATCAAATGGGGACAGACAAATCCCTGCGCAGCCTGGAGGTGAGAGTAGCTGGGAAGTGCAGCACCAGCCTACAAGAGCCCAGGATGCTGGGCCTGAGTTAGCAGAGGTAATTTTGAGTAGGAGGATCTGCTCCCTCCTTCCTTACACTACAACTCTCAGTCTGAACAAATGCGTGTTCAATGTGAATGGAAATTTCCATCTCTCATAAATCACCTGCATCCTGACAAGTTTATTAAAAACTAAGAAGGGAATTCTAGTAGATTTTTTTCACTTCTATGTACTTATGCCAAACAAAAAGCCCCTGTGGGTTTGTTTGCATTCATTTCTACTAACCTATCCATCACAATCTGAATCTAATCTGGTCACCCTTTTCCCCTCCTGCAAAATTATGTCACAGCAAACTGGATTCACAGAGGAAGACATGGACCAGTCTGCCTTTGTAGCATCTTTCTAACTCCCAGGAAACAAGAGGAGTCATGAAGCACCATCTGCATTTGGAAGAATTGACAAGCCTTTAAAATTTTGTCACAAGCCTAACGATGGCCTCACGGATGCCTGGATGAGTGCCTGCCTGAGTGCCTCAGCTGAGCCTGGAACACCCTTCTTGGGACCACAGACATTGCCAGTTAATAATAAATGACAAGAGCAATATTTTCTTCCCAAAGAGAATGGGCCACATTTTGAGTTCATGTGATCTGCAGAGAGCTTCTCCGGCTTCGGCAGATCTGCTTGTTCACATCCACATTCACGTGATGTTCTCTTCCTGATAAATAAACACAGGCACTCTCTGATGGCTAAATGCACTGGTGCAGTAATTTCTGGAGGGAAAAAATGTGTGTGGTTCCCTTCAATCCTCTCTTGTAAACTCGCTTTTTTTGTAAATTCACTTTTCACAAAGGAGAGCCACATGGGGAATTGCTACCTGCACATTACCAACAAGACACTCCGCATTTTGCACAACCTATTTCCCACCTTGAATGACTCAGAGATTCACAGTGCTTGTTTCTAAATCCTATTTGGGAGCCAGTGTTAATTTCCCTGACCAATAATAAATTTTAATGTACAAACCAAAACCATGGAATGCATTTTTTTCCCCTCTATGTCATCATTTAGCGCCTTAATTAAGCACCAGCTTAGACAGCTTTTAGCCTTCTTGCTTTTATGCCCAATGTACATGTAAAGAGCAATTATATTCCCTCTCCCCAGCCTCCTTTTTAGAGTAACAAAGCTGAGCTCCTCTGGACTTAATTCTTGTAATGGCCCCACATCCCCTTGCACAAACTTGAGAGTATTTCTCTGCCCCACTGAGTGTTTTCACACAGTGTTTAACCAGAATTTTCCCATCAGTATTTGTTTTTAACCAGCAGCCTTCTGGCCAACAAGGGAATTTTCTGTTATCAATCCAGGACAGAACTCTGCAATGCAAAATACAATCTGATTTTTACTGCTCATGGGCTTCAAGATTATCCCTCTCCTTCCCTATGGCATCCAGTGATCTCCTCCTGACACTTCACCACTTTCTATCTTTAGCAAAGCTCTGGACCTTTTTTATTTTCATTTTATGTTACCAATTCCTATCTGCTCCTGGAGATCTCATTAAAAATGTTGCATGAATCAAAGTTTTATCTGCTTCACTCATAATTTCTCTCATGGCACTGTACCCATGACACCGTGACTCCAGGTACTCTGCTCTAAGGGCTTCTCTGGCTGATTTTTTCTTCGCAAAATTTAGTTATGAGTCTCAGTTCGTCCTGCATAACAGAGACAGCCCCATTTCTCCCTAGAAGGCCGACTTACTCAAGTCTCTTGTGACTGGAGAGCTGTGGGAGTACCTCTGGCTACATGGCAGTAGGAAAAATGTTTTCTTTTAATTTGCACTGTTGGTATAGTATGTGAGTCATAGACGTGTGACTGCTGTGGGGAAAGTGGGCGAGAGAAAACACTTGAGATGAAGAGAGATTCTTGATTATATGATGATGTCAGAATTAAAATTTAAGCTGATTTCCTGAAAGTCTGGTGTTCAAAAGAGACAGTAGTACTATCAGAATTCTATGCTCCTTCAGGTTTTTTTAAGCTGGCACGTGAAAACTTGAAGTTTACTTTTTGAGAGTTTTTCTCTCCACAGTTCATCACATTTCTATATTTCAGCTGGAAAAAGTCATAAATTGTATTGTTTTTGATGGGAGAGAGGTGTGAAGAAGGTTTCCAGGACCTCAAGATTTCCAGCTAGAAGGAACAGAGGAGGTGCTTCCCCAGGTAGGTCCTTCTAAGAAGGTTAGAGCCCACCTCTTCCTAATTAAGCACCTCAAATTTGCTGAAAGCTGAGAAGTCAAGCTGATGTTCTACTGGTAACAGTTCAGTAATTATGTTTAACCTGTGCCAAAAGTGATACTTTTTCACTCAGTGTGACAATTGTGTGGATGCTGGTTTCTCCAAACAAGCATCTGTGGAATTAGGAGAAATGAAATTAGACCTCATGTCTAACTTGGCAAATGAAGAATATTTCATGTAAAGACATCTGCTATTGAAGTCACTCCATTGCCTGGATGTTACGTTATCTTTTTTTTTTTTTTTTTTTTTTTTTTTTTTATGTTTTTGCACACCTATAAAATAGGATAGCAAATTTTGATGATACTGTAGATCATAGACCTGTTGCAGTGAGTCCAGAGGAGGCCACAAAGATGCTTTGGGGGCCAGAGCACCTCTGCTGTGAGGAAAGGCTGAGAGAGCTGGGGTTGTTCAGCCTGGGAAAGAAAAGGCCCCACAGAGACCTTAGAACTCCTTCCAGAACCTGAAGGGGCTCCAAGAGCGCTGGAGAGAGACTCGGGACAAGGGCATGGAGGGACAGGACAAGGGGGAATGGCTTCACACTGACAGAGGGCAGGCTTAGATGGGATATTGGGAAGAAATTCTTCCCTGTGAGGGTGGTGAGGCCCTGGCACAGGTTGCCCAGAGAAGTTGCGGCTGCCCCATCCCTGGAACTGTTCAAGGCCAGGTTGGATGGGGCTTGGAGCACCCTGGGAGAGTGGAAGTTGTCCCTGCCCATGGCAGGGGGTTGAATCTAGATAAACTTTAAGGTTCCTTCCAACCTAAACCATTCTGTGATTTTATAATTCTGTGATTTTTAGTCCAGTCTGGGGTACTTTATATCACTGCATCTAAATTAGAGGGCTGTGCAAAAGAAGTAAAATCGTAACTAAATCCTCTTTACAGCTCCCTCATAAAGGGAAATGTGTGCAGAGGGACCTTACTGTGAATGACAATTAGCTTTGCTGGACTGAATTATTTTTTCAGGTAACACAAAAAGACTCATGAGGAAGCATAAATTGCAACCTTGAGGCTGAACCTCTTTAATATTCAATGAACAAGGGAAATGAGTCTGACTTGCTGGTGGAGGGGCAGACAGGAGGGAAGAGGAATGAAAGCGTGTCAGCACAGGCATACTTGGTCTTTTGGTTTTCTTAGACAGACTCCTTTTGCAGCTCTATCCATCCTCTAATCCTGACCCTGGTCCCTGCAGCATCTCCCAGTGGTTTGGCTGAGGCAGCAGGAGTGAAAGGGAATGGGAGAACAGGGGCAGTGCAGAGATGAGCACGTCCCAGTCACAGAGGGATTGCCAGAATGCTGGACAGAGCAGTAACTGCTCATGTAGCTACCCTGCCTTGCACACACCTGGTAACATCCCCAGATTATAAATCTGGCACACTTGTAGATTTAGAACTCTTTCTAGGGGAGCTGCAGAAGTGGCAGTAACTCAGATGAGATGCTGACCAGAGGAGAGATCCAGCACAGAGTGATCTGGCTGTTCCCTTGAGAGCAGACACCAAAGACAAGGAAATGAGCAGCTCAGATAAATGAAAGAAGGTCAAGCCCATTTACCTGCTTAGAATCCACTCCCATTTCCCTGTGAACCTGTGGAGAAGGGTCCCCCCCTCCCAATATCTTTCCCTCTTGTGTCAGAGATCAGGGCTCTGCCACTCTCGCCCGCACAGGTGCTGAGCACCAAGGAAGCCTGGCAGAAACGAGCAGAGCCCACTCCTCCCTCTGCTTCAGGCACTGCAGCTTTTGACTCTTATCAGTGGACATATCTCACCCTGACCCAAATACCACGTGTCCTGCAGTGCTGCATGTGCCAGCCAGTCTTACCAGGCTCCCTCATGCCAGCAGCCTCACTCCACTCATTCCTGGTCCCAGGAAACCCACATGCACGCTCCCTGATGGAGCATCTTTTAATCCCGTGCCTAAGAAAAGAATGTATTAAGAGGAGCCAGGAAGAAATACAACACCTTTGGTCTTCTCGAAGCTGCACTGGGCAAACACACAGGCTTGCCACAGATTTCCCTGGGCCCATATGGAGAAGGAAAGGCTGATAAGCTCACAGCTGACTGACTTGTAACCCACCAGGACAGGGATGGGAGCCAGCTGCCATCTGAAAGCAAGCAGGGAGAGAGCAAAAGCTATGGGGGAGCAGACAGATTCTCTTTAAATGGATTAGCTGCTCACAGAATATTATAACATTCTTATCTCCTCCCGATTCCAGGGCTTTCCTGACACTCATGTGCTTTATGATCCTACTCTCACTAGATAAATAATAAAGAGCAGAAGGAGCATAAAAGAGATCAGCAACAGAGGTGAATACAATGTGTAGAGGAGTGGAATGCTGCTGAAGCACCAAGAACCAGGGAATCAAAACCAGTGACCTCAGAGAATACTCACATTTCACATGAAACTACCAATGCAGTAATCATTTCAAGGTACAGGGACAGATATTTAAGCGACATAAAGCTCTGATAGAACTCTTAAGTAACCATTGAACTTCTGCTGAACAGGCAACAGTTTAGGAGCAGGGTTATAAAGTTTCTGGAAGCGAAACCATGGAGAAGGTATTTTAAAGTCCTAAAGGATGAGAAAAGACACACGTAGGTGTTCTGGCAAAGTTTTGTCTCCTGCCAGCATGCCACTCCCGATTTCATATCCCCAAGTCAGAGTTAAATTATTTTCAGTTCAAATTAGCACAGTGATTTGGGCTGGCTTTCAAAGGTCAGCTCAGCAGGTAGACTTGTTATCTTCCTTGAAAGGCAGCACCACACTGAGCAGATCAAAAGTTGTATTTACATTACCCAGCCAGTTCCCAGCCATGGAAAGGCCTGGCCTGTACCTGTCCCTGCATCTAAACAAGCCTGTGACATTCACCTTGGAGACCTCTCAGCTTCCTCTCCAGAAAGGGAACATCAGCATCACGAACTATCCAGAGACAAGGAGGAGAGGCACAGCCTGGGCCAGGTATTTGGCACACAACTAACTCCAACCACCTGAACAACCTCCCTCGGTGAGGTGGGTCCTCAAAACACCCATCACTTTCTTATCTCATTAAAGCAGCCTTTGAAGCAGGAGGACATGCTGACCCTTGAATCACTGGTGATGTGATGTCCATTCATCAGGCAAGGGACACTTTGAAGAGAAATGAATGGTTTAACACCCTCCCCTGCATTTTACCCAGGCAGAATGAGCTGCTTCCCAGGTTTCACTTGCCTAGAAACCCCCACAAGTTTGCTGCTTTTGCTATTCAAGCTTTTCTACTGCTGCTCTTTGACAGCAAATGAATATCAGAAAAGAGCTTCACAGCCTGTGTATCTCAGCACAGGAATGTGTGTCATTCTGTATCTTCAGCCATCTACTGTAATCACACTAAAATATTTTAAGAAGTAGAGCTCAGGTTTGGTTATTTTCCCCCATACCTGTTTGAAAACCAAAAAAATGGATGTCCAACCCCTCCCTAAGGTGCTGCTCTATGAGTGAGACTTTCCAGGGACACTGAGGGGTGTCAGAAACCTTCACTCCCCATATGCACAGGGACTCTGTTATTGCAAGGTGCGTAGTAGGACCAGGAATTAGCAGAGGATGGCTTTCTCCAAGCTTCCACGTTCAAAGGTACCATGGGAAGTGGTGGTGTGATTCCCCAGTGAAGGGGATGGTGGCCATGAGCAGCACGAGTAACCCAAACCCTTTCTGGAACCCTCTGCTCCTCCCACATCCCAGCGTGGTCTTCCCAACTGGTCGCACCCACCAGGTTAAGCCACCCCAGCTGCTCAGCAGCACTTGCAGGCTGTTATTGCCGAATATATGGAGAGTTAGAGTGGCTCTGAGGAAATTGGGAAGCTTATTTGGCAAGGTGGGACGCGAGAAAAGAGAAAAGGATGTGGATTTGAGAGATATGTGTGCAGGGGTACAGTCAGGGTCATGAGGGCTTGGATTGGAGGGATGTGGGGTTTGAGAGAGGGTGATGCTGGAGGAGGTAAGAATGGGAATCTTGGTCTCTATTGATTTAGGCTCTTGGGAATAGTTGTATTCTTTCAGAAGGTTTTATCTTGCTTTATTTCCAAATATGCAGGAGATGTAGTTTTTAAATGGTGCTTAAGGTTCAGCATTGCAGAAGGCCAATCTTGGATATTACTGCACTGGGGGTGTGAGGGAAGAACACATTTATGGGACCAGGGGGATGGGACATTAAATGAGCTCATTTTCAAAATTAACGTTGGGCCCACACACTCATCTTGTAAGTAATAAGAATTCTGGAGGTCAATCTTTATTCTCAAGGATGCTTTGTATGGTCTTTACTCTTCCTCAGAGACACAGGGAACTCCAAGGCAGTTAAAGCTGGGGGTTCATGTTGAATTTTAACTCCTGGCTGCAAAATGCACATGCTAAAACAAATACTCCATTTGATCAAAACCAATGTATGTTCTTTCGAGACACTCAGTTTTTCATTGAGGTAAAGTGTTCCTGTCTAGCTGCAGGTGACATTTAAAACCCAACCTACTATTTTTAAATATGACAAAGAGGAATATTTAGATATAAAGCTTAAATGAAAATAAGGGTAATGGAGACTTGTCAGAAGAATTAACCAGCCCACAGCCATACTAACATTTCTACCAACTCCTTATGATAGAAAGAGAACTGGAGCCTGGCCTTGGACAGGTGTCACTGTGGCCATGTGGAACTGAGATGATGGTGAATTAATGAATGAGTCTAAGGAAAGACTTCGAATTAAAAAAGCTGGGATAAGTGTTTAAAAATCTAGTTCTTTAATCTAGTATAAAAAGAATTTCTTCACAAAACCTTTGTGACTGAAAAAGAGAAAACCAGCAATTTGGCTGAAAATATTTTGATGTCACATTTTTATACAAAAATAATAAAAAAAAAAATCCACAGGTGTGTTCCACAAATGGACAAATCAAGCACTTAACCAATTGTTTGTTTTGAAGCACTTTGGATAATGTTCAACAGCTGTTTCTCTCCTTTGATGGTTCTCAAACACCAAATGCCAATTTTTAAAAACCTTCACCTTTGAACCAGAGTAAATGCTTGTTGCAGCTCCCAGCCTCTGGATTTGATATTGATTCTGTTCACAGCAGATTTCAGAGAACAACTTTGGGTAAGAGAGCAACTTGGTGATAAGGAAGCCGAAAAGCCCTTAGTGCTGTGCTGACGCCTCCATACTGTGCTGCTCGTGGTTTGCACAGTGTGCAAACGGAGGAAGAGACCTTTGTTCATGTGCCTGATATTTGCTACACCACCAACAAAAATAAACAAACTGTGTACAGATATCCTTCTTTTATTCCAAGAAAGATCCAAGATGTAAAAATATTAGATGAGCCACATACACTTAGTTATGTACTGCTCGTTGGACTGCACTGTTATGTGAGGGCAAAGTGTGTGCAGATGTCCAGGGGAGAGGGAAAATGCTCCTTCTTGCACAGTACGTGTCCAGTCCCCAGATGTCAAGATAATCCCAGTGGAGACAAGAAGGAGAATTTTTTACATTTAGTAACATTTATTTCTGCATTCGGTATCAAGTACATAAGTGCAAATATTCAGAGTCCATAATTAAGTCCATTAGGAACTACAGAGAATGTAATACAAATCGTAATAAATTGAACATGCTGGAACTTTCCAGTTACCATACATGTAAATCAGCCTGTCAATCCTTTACGACAAAAGTACTGGGTTTTGTTTTCTTTTTTTCTTTTTTTTTGAGTTATACAAAACTGATTACCATAAGTACCGATTACTGTTTATTTTATTTGTGCTGGAAAACACTAAAACATCAGTCTACAATTCTATATAGTTAATAAAGATGAATCCAACCAGCAACCCAGTGACGTAGAAGCAATTTTAACTATTGCATCAAGTGCGCTAAGCAGGAAAGCCCCTAGCCACATGTAACATTAAAAGTTATAGAAGCAATGCCAATAGAAGAAGGAAAAACACTAAAAAAATAAAATTAAATAAAGAGGTCAATATTATTTAGGCTCTCACCATCATGCACTTTATAAGCAACACAAAAAACCACATCTAGTACACTTTTCTCTTTACTATACTTTAGTGCTTGACACAAGTGATTGCAAATATTCTAAGTGCAGAAGCAGCAGGGGAAAAGCACTGCTTCCGAGTTTTATGTTTCTAAGATTATGGTGTCAAGAAAAAAAAAAGAATGATAAATTTGCAGTAAAGTGTAAGAACAGAGCTGTTTTCACTCCAGATTTCCCCATTATGCACTACTGTAGTGGATGAATTCTTGATGTCTGCTTTACTCTGCCTTTCTCTTAGCACCTGGGATTTTAGCTTGAATCCTAAAAAATAAAGAAGAAAAAGACAAAGGATTGTATGGTGGGGCAGTTATTCCATACCAGTGGTTCCCCACTTGGAATCTTATCCAGGGATAATCTCTAGTCCATGTTCACTGTGTTGTCTCAACCAGTGAATTAAAGTGCCATGAGAAACAGAAGCGATGCCCATCTAGGTGTTCTTACAGGCCTGGTTTTTGGCAGTTCATGTAATCTTGGGATGTGTTCAGTGATATTTTCCCCCCAACATTATTTCTCCATGGTCTATTGTCTATAGAAAACCAGGAAAGAATCTAAAAAAATGAATTTTCGGTACAAAATCTCACCCAGGTCTTTTGCCTGTTCCATGGGGGTTTGAAACACAAAAGATCATGGTGCTTCCAGGTATTTTCTTTCTGTAACAGGGTGGTGTTCTAATTCCCACTTTGGTCATTAATGCTACTAACTCCCCAAATGCAAAAAAGCAGGCTTGGAGTGGTCAGTGGGGAAGAGAATTAACTTGTTCCTTCCTGTTTGTCCTGGCCAGGTGCCAGCGTGGACATCAGTCCGTGACTGGGCTGCTCTGTCCACGGTTCCCCCAAATGGCAGGAGAGGGGAGAGAAAGCCTGTGTTTCTCCAGGGATCTGCCCTCCCTCACCATCTCACATTCCAGGACCTGGGACGGACACCACTGATAGGACACAGTGTTCCCAAGACCAGCCAGGTCCCAGCCACCCCCAGGCCACCACAACCTCACAGCAGGCGCTGTGGGGCAGTCGGCTGCCGAACTCACTTTGCCACGACCGTGTTTATGTGGGTCCGCACCAGCCCCAAGTACTGATCAATCTGTGCCTGCAGAGAGCAAGAGGAGACCAAGTCAGTGAGGCAACAATGAGGCAGAGCCACCCAGACACCCCAAAAGCACCGTGCAGGCAGACCTACCTGGTACTTGTCATATACAACGGGGAGAGTAAACATAGACACCACAGCTGAGGAGAAAATGAGCACAGTGTTATGTTCCTGCAGATCAGATTCCTCCAGAGGAGAGACCTACTTCAGTGGCAAACACATTATCGTGCCACTTGGTCAGCTGATCCACCAGGGAGCTTTGCATCAAAAATGCACTTTGCTCAAGCCTCCCAAATATGGAATTCCCCATTGCTCTGGGACTGGGAGCTGCAAAACCATAAACTGCAGAGTAGCTCTAGCAGGAGGGACAGCATAATAGAACAGTGAATATTTACTGGGAAGGGAAATAAATATTGGTGGTTTAACTGAGGGGAAGGCATGCCAGGGGTAGGCTGTTTTGTGTAAGTTGAAATCGACAGGCAGTTCAAGTTAAAAATAGATTTTTAAAAGAAATGTTGATTTTTACCCATTATCAGAAGAGTCAGGCCATTGAAGAGGGCTCCCACGTAAGTCAGCAGCCACATTAGTACTGCAAACTAAATTAAAGACGGATCATTACATCACCTCCAGTGTCAGCATAAGAAGAAATTAGTTTGCTTAACTAGCTAACATAACAGCACATTAGCCTTTTTTAATGTGGGAGTGGTTAAGTAAGGCACATTAGGAACTAGGTAGTTTTTTTAGGTGTATAAACCTCATTCTCTGTTCTGCTTCTTGCCCCCTTAGCTGAGCTTTTGTGTCTACTTAGGGCTTAAACTGCATCCATGTAGGGCTTTGCATTGAGAATGGCATCAGCAGATTTCTGCATCCAATTTTTATGATGGCAGGGGTCATCCCAAACAGGTTAACCAGAGCCCTTGAAGTGATAATCCCAGGGACTGATAACACTTGAGGCTGAGAGATGAGTACATTTTCCTAAAATTCTTTACTAATTTAGGAGCCTAACCCATGTCTGCTCTCTTAATGATCTCTTTGCTCTGAAGGACACATGCTTTAAATGTAAGGCTAAAAATCAGTAATTATTTCAGCAGGGAGTGAAAAAAGACCTTCATCCTTAGCAGGAAATGCCACCAGTAGAGGGAATCCGGATTAACAGAGGGGAGCATTATTTTATAGCAAAGGAATAGAAAGCATAATGCAGGGGTGCTTCTAGAACTGACGTGGAGCTAAGCTGGTTCTGCAAATTTATCTTATTACCGATCAATACATTCAAATGCAGAGTGCCAAACCTCTAAAGTGCTGGAAACAAGCAGTTTTAAAATAAAAAAGCAGAGCAACTTTCATATTTGGAGCTACACAAAACTAGGTTTCATGACAACCCTGTCAACATGGGAAGCAGCTCTTTGAAATGTAGATTGATCCTCCAGAGAGGGATTAAAAATACTTAAAGCAATCTTACTTTTAAAGAATCCACGAGGTCCTGAACGAGAAAGAGTCTCCTCAGCTCTTTGACTGTGCTGTTGACGTATAGCTGGAGACAATCTGTGTATTTCTGGATCTGGTCCTGTGAAAGATTCATCTCCATCTCCAAGTAGGCTCTGCCAGAAATACAGGTCCTGTTACAAATCCGGGAAGTTTCCCCTGCTGTTCACACTCGTACCCATCCACCCCATCATTCCCTCCTTCCCAGACTTCATTTCTGTGTGCTGGAGCAACTCGTCCCCCTCCCTGCAGGCACAGGGCCACCAGCACACCCTCCTCACCTTGGATGACCCATCTCCCCGGGCGATTGCTAAGCTGGGGCTTACCTCCAGCCTCACCCTCTTCCCAAAGAGAGCCTGGTCTTGATGGGATTTCTCTCTTGACCTCATCCAAAGGGGGATACAAATCTGACCTGGGAGGTTTCCCCACAAATTTCTGTGCTGTTCTCTGAGCTACTTCCCCATAGCGAGTTGCAGCTCAGAACTGACCCAAGTGAAGCAGAGGAGAAGCAACCCAACTTTTTCAGTGTGTGTGTGTGTTTGCAAACCACACCAGTTCCATGACCTGGTTTACCAACTGGTTGTCACAGCAGAGGAGAAAAGATCACTGTTCTCCTGGAGCAAACCCCCCAGACCCTGCAGAGAGTGGGGAGTGCATTGGCACTTAGATATTGGGTTGCTGGAGAAAAGACATAGACAGTTTCCTTCTATGCCCAATAGACTGTGCCCAGAAACAATGCTCTTTTTGCTTGCAGGTAAGCTGTATTATCACTAGCTCTAATGAAATTCCTTTTCTCTGTTTGCTAAAAATTTCCTGTATCTTTTTGGAAAAAACCCCACGTCTTAGAGGATGACGATTTTTGTGGTGTTCTGTTTTTCTTTTTCTCTCCAGGATCTAAGCCGACAGAGCCTTACAATTTTTGAGACGCTGTGGAACAGAAAATATTATTATTTCCCGCTTCATGAGCAAGAAGAGGATTTCATCCAGCACAAAAGCGGTGCTTGGGCATCGCTACAAAGCCACTCACTTGAAGGGGTGGCCCTCGTCCGTCTTCTGCACGGCCTGTAGGACCGATTTGTAGATTCTGAAGCTGATGGTGGCCGAGAGGCCGGCCAGGGCCAGGTAGGCCACGACGCTGACGACGCTGAACTGGGTCAGGGAGAAGAGCAGCAACAGGAGGCTGCCGAACACGATCCCTGTCTGCTTGATGTCACGCCAGTACAACAGGTCGATAGCTGGGGGGAGAAGACCAAACTGTTAAAGGCGGGAACTGGAAAGGCATCGAGAGTGGCCACCGTGGCCGCTGTGACCCTCGGAGTCCTTGTAGGAGGGGCGAGGGGAGCAGAGATGCTCCTGCTCACAGCAGCATCAACACGAGCTCCTCAGCAGGAGCAGTGAAGGGACTTGAGCGATGCTCTGAGGAAATTACAACCGATGACCTACTTGAAATCCTTGTTTTCCTTGTGCCTGTGCCTGGGTTAGATAAGATGGATGAATATCTCCAACCGCAGCATGGTGGGTGGGTCTCCTGCAGCAGCAAGGCAAGTGCAAGCTGGGGTTTGTGTTGTTGCTAGGGCTGTATGGAAGATTTCCACCTTCCTTGCATTTACTCAATCTGAAAATTCCAAATTTTTGTTTCTTTTTTCAGAAGTTCAAGTGCCAAATGCTCGATCAAAGAGTTTTCCAGTTTTGGTTGTTGATAAATGAACAAGAAAGTTTGGGGCTAGCCACTATAAACCACTTTCCCATTCAAAGTTTTGACAATTTAATTTTGTTATTTCATGGGTTTTGAGAAAGGAAAAGACTCCTGGCTTTACCACTGCTTAGTAGCTCCATGAATAGGAAACCATTTTTCAGGTTAGGCCTTCAAATACAGAATAAATCTCTCCTGCTACTCAATCCAACCATCTCAGAAATACTAAAAAGAAAAAAAAAAGCTTTCTGCTTGTTATATAACTTCCCCTGTCCACGAGAGGTGCTGCTTAGAACAAAAGAAGTGCATAAGACCCTTTTCAACTAGTGCATTTTTACATTTGTTAAGCAGTCAATTTTTACAGTGTTTTTCACCCACTTTGTATAGTTTATTTCAACCTCTCCAGCAAAAAATTTTAGCATCAGACACAGCCGCTAAAAAAACAAAATTTAATTAAAGGATTGTGGAATATCCAGTCCATAAAGGTGAATTTAAACGTTTACACCCACAACCTGTTTCTGAGAGGACTCTCTATCCAGCCAGAGAACGTGCTCATGACAATCTAAACAAAACAGCTTTAATTTTACACACTGCACAAGTCCTCAAGAACAGCTTGAACACACCACCAGCCAAAGAGATTTGAGAGATGCCACTTGTCAAATCATTCTGAACAAAGAGTAAATTCAGGAAAACTGCAATCTGTCAGGAAAAAAAAAGAAGTCACCGATCTAAAAGAAACAAAAGTAATCCAGCCTCCTAGTCCTTATCATCTAATCTCCAAAAATTGTGAGTCACCAGAGCGTGTTTGCCTTGAGTCAATGAGTTATATTACTCATTACTATTACACGTATTAGCCTGGCTTTATAGTGATGGGCTTGAATGCAAAAATTGGTGCTGTATTACTGAGCTCTCTTCTCTTCATGCACCATTCACACCCAATTATATTCTCCATCAATATACACTACATAATAACCTTTTACTATTTTTGAGCATTCAGCACCAGACCTGTGATCATGAGCACACATGACTGGACCCTATGGGCTGCATGGAAGCCACGGGACAAGGGAACTTGGTGCCTGTTTTGGGATCCTGGGTGCTGACTCCACAAAACAGGCACCAGTCATCTACAAATATATGCCCATGTTTGCTTCCTGCAGAAACCCTGGCGCAGGGAGTGGGGAATGCTCCAAAATGCAGTTACAGGATCGTCAGAGCACCTGTATGAGGAGCTTTAGCAGCAGACACAGCTGGGGCTCCACAGATTGCTCACAGTGATGAGGTGAAGGAGCCCGTGACTCCATTCTTGCAAACCGTCCTTACAAAATGGCATCCAGAACACAAGCGTGCAGGTGTGGCCGCTTTTCATAGTCCTTTTCAGTAAAGGTGCTGCAGAATCCTGCAGCACAACAACTGGGTGCTTTCACCAGCATTTGGACAGGAGGTATTCTATTTTCTGTGAGGGTGGTGAGACCCTGGCATAGGTCACCCAGAGAAGATGTGGCTGCCCCATCCCTGGAAGTGTTCAAGACCAGGTTGGATGGGGCTTGGCACAAGTGGAACTTGTCCTGCCCATGGCAGGAGGGTTGGAACGAGATGATCTTTAAAGTTCCTTCCAACCCAAACAATTCTATGATTCTGTGAATATTCACAAGCTGGTATTTTTTGTGCTCAAAAATTACTCTGTCAGAGGACAGTACTGGAAATTTATGCAAATCTGACTTTGAGATACTTAAGTTTTCTTTCACCAAACCCTCAACATTAAATTAAATAAGCCCAGGTGAGCTGGTGTATGTGGCACATCATCTGCTGATGACAGAAAAAGGACACATACCAGGGGAAAACACTCCCTAGAACACAGGCAGTAAAGAGGCAAACAAATGAGAGCTGAGCCAAAAAATACAAACCCGACTCCAACAGAGTTCCCTGAGTCAATCCCAATTAATTATAAGATCCAAAAACGAGCAACTAAGCCTTTTTCTTTTGATGACCTTTCAACCCGTACTCCTGCAGACTGGCAGTGGGCTGCATTCTCATGCAGACAGATGCCAAACTGCATTTGGTCATTCCCCTCAAACGGGAAGATGCTGAGTTACTCAAGACAGACTTGACCAGGTATGTGTATATCCTGAAAGTTGTCTGCTCCTGCCATGGAATGACTGAGATATTTACTCAGCTGTATCAGGTAAGGAAAGGATCAGAGAGAGATGGACAGAGGCCAAGTGACACAGTTCTGGGGACATGCATGCACGAGGGAGGAGATGAAAAGCATCTGGCCTCTTTCTCCAGCCAAAGGAGACCTGGAAGAGGGATCCTGTGTCTTTTAGACCTGAGGCAAATATTCCCATGTGCATGAAAAAAAAGAAAGTGCCAACTGCTAGTTGGAAGATCTCAGCATAGAAAAGGGAGATACAAGCAGAATGATTTTCACATGGCTCTCCCAGTGCCCAGGTCCAGCCTGGGAACACATTCCCCCCGCCCCCACAGGCTGCCAGATCTGTCAGGATTTTCAAGGGCAGGAAGCACATCTGCCTTCTCCTCATCTCCCTCGAAGGGATAGAGAGCTGCAGCACTGCTGCCCTGTCAAGCTGCTCAGGTGGGACTTGCTGCTCCTGCAGCCATTCCTCCTCCTCTCCCTTAAGGAGAAGGGACTGAGCCAAACCTCTTTGCAAAAGGCGATACAGGAGGGAGGTGAACCTCACAGCTCCTTGGGCAGGGAAGGGGGAGAAGGAGAATCCAGAACCAGAAATCAGTGGAGACTTGGGGAGAATTTGGCTGACAGGACTCAGGGATTTGAGCTGTATCAGTTCCACTGGAATTTAGATGCTGCTAAAAAACACCTGGGCTACACCTGTTAGAGCCATGTTTTCTCCTTCAGTTGCAGCTTCAGTCACTTCAAAGGCTTTTTATGTTACTGGAATGGAATGGAATGGAATGGAATAGAATAGAATAGAATAGAATAGAATAGAATAGAATAGAATAGAATAGAATAGAATAGGACTCACTGTTTCAGTTGGGAGGCACCTACGACAATCACCTACTCTAACAGCCTGACCAGTTCAGGGCTGACCAAAAGCTAAAGCATGTTGTTGAGGGCATTTTCCAAATGCCTCTGAAACACTGACAGGTTTGGGGCCCTGATCGTCTCTCTAGAAGTTTGTGCCAGGGTTTTACCACCCTCTTGGTAAAGAAACGCTTTCTTGCTGAGACAGTAGTCAAACACATTTTTGTCCTACATTTCCTTACGTAAACAAATTTCCCTTAAAAGCAGGCAGAGGTGCACTGGGTGAAGAATGCACCAGCTGGGATCCTTTGCCTGGCTTCCTCAGAGCACCATTTGCTCCTGTAACCATTTGCACCAGAGCCAAAATACCTGTCACATCAGTGTCTGGTGCTGTAAATAGAGACCAAGGGGCAAAGGAATAAGAAATTTTCTCCTTGACCATCAGGTCAATCCAGCCTTGCATTAACCCTCCTCACACCCTTTCTTTTTTATTCTAAACAGGAATAAAAATTAAAGATGAGGTTGTCCACCACATTTATATGTCTTCTTCGAGTTTCATCTCAGCCTACATTAATGTAAAACTGATTAAGATCCCAAACAACTCTTCCCAAACACGCTTTGACCTCATGGGTTTAATGTCTTTCAAGAGGTCACTAAACACGACCGGTAGCCTGAGCCTTTGCTGAAGGGCAGCTGCCTGTTCCTGCCTGCACCCCTTCCTTGGCATACTGAAGAGACAACTAGCCAGGCTCAGAGCAGCCTCCCCAGCACATGGGGACACAGTGGGAAGGAGGATGACAGGGCCAGGAGCCGAGCTGGGACTGCAGCTTTCACACACGCACACTCCTCTGCAGAGCCACTTGCCAGCACGCGTCAGCCCCACGCTTGGCCAGCCTGAGACAGCTTCCAGCCCAGCTCTAAGGTGGGTACAGCATTCTCCAGGTAAATTAAAGGACAGAGGGTCCCTCACAGCATGAATTAACCACATAATAATTAAGTGGTTTGGTCAATCAGAAGGGAAAGAATAAAAGGTCCTAGTGTGGTGCAGGGTCCTGCAAGCGCTGGGCGTTTTACTGGGAGGGGGTGTGTGTGTGCACGGTGCTGCCCAGACCCCACCACAATGGCACAATTCTGAGCAATGCACGCTGAATATTCATGAGGCAGGAGGCTGGTGCCACGTGAGGCTGTCGATGTGTGATGTGCATGCAATTGGACAGGGGCTCAGTCTGTTTGGCTGAGCAAGATCCACCTCCGAGAGCCAAAACGCCCAAACCACCCAGTTTGCAGCGAGGATTTGCAAAAGGGGTTTGGGCACTGAACTCAGCCTTGGCTTTGCTTGAGGGCTGGGCTCCTTCTGTTTTGAAAATCACTACTGTAAAATCCTGACCATGCCCATTAACATGCAGAAACTGTTCAGCTGTAGCTTTCCATGATCTCCCTTTAGCCTCCTGGAAGGAGGGAAGCAACATCACTCACTTTGCACTCTTTACAGTACAACTCACCAGAGGTCTGAGTCATTTGTAGAGGTATAAAAGGACGCTGGGTTTTGCCAGAACTGCCTCAGACTCAAAACTATTCGCATTTATTAAGGAAGACTTACAGCCGTCTTTAAGACAGCAGCGCTGCAGGTCACTGGCACTGCCTTTGAAGAATTTTTCTGCAGAAGCAGAAGACAGCTCATCAGTGTCTGATGAGCTGTTTATCTGCAAGTATCGCCTGCTTGTGCTTTTTAACTCACAGCAGAACTTGCAAAATGTTACTGAAGTAGTCTTCTAGTTGAAAGATTTTTCAAGGGTGCCAAAACACTGCTTTAAAGCCAGACTTTATGGCAGAACCTCATCTAACTAAACTAATGGGATCCTGCACTTGGGGCCAACTCCCAGCCTAGCAAAGGTGAACTATGATGCAAGAAACCACCTGTTAATATGAACAGCTGGTAAATACCCATGTTTGTGGGGCAAGCTAAAATTAACCTCACAAATGTAAGAAACAGCAGCAGCAGGCAGTGCTTGTGCCAGCAAGGAATGGCTCCCTAGTGCCGGAAAGCTCTCACAGCTCTTACCATGGCTCACAGCAGAAAATGTTTCTGCCCCTCAGTATTTGATGTCAAAAAAGCCAGAAGGCAGATGTGGGGGCTGGAAAGGGCCACCGTGGACTAACCAATAATGCTCCTGAATTGATTTGTGTTAGGACTTGGAAACACAAGGGCTGGGCTCTGGGGGTTTACGTGGTCCCCAGAAGCCTCGTGGTGTAGGGCAGCTGCAGGCCCAGCCTCCTGAGCAGAGATCCCAGAGGAAGAATAGAGGATCCAAACCAACTTGTACCTAAAATGTCCTCCTGCATGGTTATGTTTTCTAAAAATATTCTTGAGGGAAAAATGGGGATCTTTCCATTCTATGTCTCAAAGAAAGCATTTTAGGATGAAAATTAATGATCGACCAAGCAGAGACTGGACAATTCAAATCTTTTACAGCTTCTCCTCTGAAAATTGCTATTCTCTCCTGACTTTGCAAGTTTTTCCTCTACTGCAACAACTGTGTGAAAAATGATCATGCATCAAGCAGGATTTCCATGGAAATTAGTACAAAAACTGTGAGCAAACCCCTGGTACCCAGCCTTCAAATGAGGCCCATGGGCCTTGATGATGATATAAAAGATTGTATGCTCCTTAGTACACTCCTAACACTCTTGGAAGTGTTCAAGCTGCCCTCCCCATCACGGAGGAAACACTGGGACTCCTTAGGAGGTAAAATCAATGGGTTGTACAGCTTCCCTCCCTATCTAGCAGTAGTTTTTAAGAGAAGTGAGAAAAACCTCTCTTTACACAGCCTTTACTTCTGTACACAGTGTAATGTTACAACTTCATAAATATAAATGACTTCATAAGGCATTTCTCAGACCTTCTGGGAGTAAAAAGATCAAGAAACACAATTTAAGAAGAACAATCTTGTTTATAGCATTGTCACAAAAGTATTTGACAACAAATATGACAATGCTGTAGGTTTTGGAGTAGAAATAAATATTGCTTGCACTCAAAGCAAGGCCAGTTTGCAGCTTTAACCACAGGACAGGCTTTCCCTCTCCTCTCCAGTGAAGGATCCAATGTGGGCATTGCTCACCTCCCCACAACAGATCTGATTCCAATGTAATACAGATGGATACACAGTTTAATGAGCAGTCTGGTGCCTTCAGGAGACTGCTGTGATGAACAGCAGAGCCAAGAGAGGATATCTGTGCTGTTTCATGACGCCTATCTCCTGATCCTTCATCTCCAGCCTTGAGGGATCTCTCCATACCTCTACCTCCTGTACACACTCTGACCATTAACTTCCTGTCCTCAGTTCAGTTTACACCTTTATCATCCACCTGTTTCAAGACTTAACTTGAAAGTTCAGACCTTCCTGGTCCTCAGAGTCTGATGAGAGGAGACTTGGAACAAGAATAAGATCAGGGAAAAGGAAAACCTTGATATAGGATGCCCTCCATGTTATATCTGCAAGATCAAGACGTGAGCAAAAAAGTACTGATTGGTTGCCTTATGTGAGGCACCAGAGTAGGCATGGGTAGACAGAAGAGGATTGGCAGCAAAAGAAGACTGCCAGTAAAAAATCAACCCTACAACCACACCACACACGAGTCTACTGTAGCATTTATCATTATTAATTATTAATGATTACATGATTGGTGCTGCTATTAATGATTACGCTGTTGTTATTTTCATTTTCACGTGAGAGATGCTTTAAGATCAGGACTGAGCACAGCAGCAGGATAAACACACAACTCCTGCTCATCAAACTGTATCACTGCCTGCCTTGGCCAGTGTCTGTGGAGGATGTTATGGCTCTCACCTTAAGTGGGCAGAAACCGAGGAGACCGAGCAGAGTCCCTGAATGCAGCCTCTGAGTGCACATAATGCTGTGGAAATGTTCAGATTTTCCCGAGACGCTCCTGGACCAAAGGAATAAACCTGAACTCTCTCTTAGACTTTAGCCAAACATTCAAAAACCTGCAGATTTTCAAAATGAGTGGTTCAGACCTACGTTATTTATAATTAAATGTAATGTGGAGAAAGTACCCCTTCTGACATCAAAAAAGCCTCACCAGAACTCACTTCCCAGAAGACCTAATGAAAACAAAAGCAGCCCTCCAATACTGCCTTCAACTTTCGTCCCATCATCACCCTCTTGATGGAGTTTAAATTAATCCTTAGGGAATACCTTAAAATACTCTTACTTTGGGAGAATTTACACCTTGTTCTGGTAATGAAAGAATATTGTCCATCAGTTCTTAAAAGACATGGCTCTGAGCAACTTGGCCTGGTGGAAGGTATCGCTGGCCATGGAAGGGGGGGTTGGAACTGGAGGATCTTTAAGGTCCCTTTCATCCCAATCCATTCTGTGCTGGCACAGCAGGTGTGCAGAGCACATTTTCTCACTGATTATTTTTTGCCATCAACAGGAACATGCTGGAAGAATTGATACAATTTCTGCATCAGTTGCTAAAAAAAAAAAGAAAGCAAATCTGAAAGTGATAAACGATCTTGAAAAATTTCCTTCAAACTTCACAGGAAATGATCTGTGAAGTTAGGAAACAAACTCCCCATAAGTTGGTCTAGTTTTATGAAACTATTAGCTAAATTGGTTACAGCAGGTGATGACTTGGTTCCAAGGTTTTAGCCCTACCAAGATCCAACATAAGCACCAAGTAATGTGACAGATCTTTATCGAGTGGATCCCAGCTGAGAGATCAGCCCACAATATTTTCAGGAAAGCACTGAAGGCACCAAGTGGCTGAAGTTATATTCTCATTATAAAGCTGTAATTAGACTGACTTCACAACTGTCAATAAGATTACAGATCAACAGCATGCAACCCTATTATTGCCATCGAAATTCTTTATCAATCTTAAAGTGAGGAACATCGCCATGAACAGTTGCTACAGCTTCCCATCACCCTTTAGAAACCAATGGATATACCAATCAAGTAAGGAAGCCAGCTCTCTGAAAACAGCTGCCAAGGAAATGACAATCAATAACTGCAGTCCCAGCAGAGTTATGTCAACTAGATGGATTTGATGAAGTCTGCAGTCCTTTCCCCACATTAAGTTATAATTATAATGTGGGTAGTATTTAGGATCATTTCTATGAACAGTTCATGGGCCTGTGTCTCTAGATCTTCACATGTTTCTTTTTAACAAGTCCTGCAGAAGGTTGAAGCTGCAGGAGCAAGCCTGACGCTTATTACCACCCGAGAGTTGGCATGTAGAAGGAGGAGTGAATATTCATGAGGACCAGTGTACTGACATCAAATAACTCCACCAAGCTGGGGTGCAAACTTGGGCACTGATCTCCTGATCTCTTCCCTCTGGTGACCAGCGACAGGACCTGAGGCTCAGTGTCAGGGGAGGTGTAGGTTGGATATTAGGAAAAGGTTCTCACCCAGAGGGTGGTTGGGCATTAGAATAGGCTCCCCAGGACAGTGGTCACAGCACCAGCCTGACAGAGTTCAAGGAGTGTTTGGACAACGCTCTCAGGCACAGGGTGAGATTGTTGGGGCGTCCAAGAAATTGGACTTTGATGATCGTAGTGGGTCCCTTCCAACTCAGGATATTCTATGGTTCTATGTCCTTCCAAATCCAGAGAAACCTCTCTAGCAGGGTGTGAACCTGTGTCCTGCTGAGCTGAGCCGAGTCCCTGGGGAAGGCACAGGGACCTGTTCCTCCACCTGAGGCTGGAGGCTGCCCTCTCCCAGCAGCTCCCAGCGGGAAGCTGCGCTCTCTGTCACACACCCGTGTCACACACACGGCTGGCACTGGCTATAGGCTGTTCCTCCAAGGCTCACAGCCACCAGCACGCCCAGGCGGGGACATTTCCCCTCACACTCATGCATTATGCATGGCTCCATCCCAGCCTGCTTCAAATGCATCACCTTCCAGTGCGGACATGACTTGGGCGTGGAAGTCGCTGCAATTCCCCAAAGCCACCCATGTTAATATTTTGAATGAAGCAGGCGCCCAGCAGGGCTGAATTACTGTCCTGCTCACCCAAGGGCTGGATCACGATCTACCTTTGCTCTAATCCCGCTGTACCTGCGGGATGGGCAGGTAAAAACCAGTATTTCTAAACGTGTGCAGCAGCAGCTGTTGATTCACTGCAAGGGAAATAACAGTACCTCGACGGAGTGGGGCAAAGCCAAAGCTTCACCAAGAATCTCTGCAGCTTCTCGTGATCCCCACCCAATTTGACAACAATTACAAGTACTGCATGATCAGTTCAATGGTACAGTTAGTTGCAGGCTTGGTTATTTAGTAATCAAAACTTTTGTTAACCTCATTGTTACATCTCCATAATTTCAGTATAAATATGCTCTGTATTTACTGAGGTTTCTCTCTGCATCTGTGACGCTCACAGACACATTCCAGACTTTTCAGGGAGGAACCATAATTCCATTGACAATTAGGATGGCAAAATTATACAACTCCAGATCTGCACAAAACTGATATTCCAGGTTGAGACAGAGACAACATGAATAATAGATATTAAAGGAATCGATGAATCGTCTTTAGTCTTCATTCTTCTGAATTTTAAATTTCCTCTATTTTATCTGGGACTGATCAAAGAATTTTGATGACAGAAATAAGATTCTATGGCTATTTCATGTTTTCTGCAAGATCATTTTGGAATCATAAAGCACCACCCAAGGAAAATAAAAAAAATATGCAAATGCTGTGGAAGTGAGGCAAGTGATTTATTTTAACTGCGTTGATTTTTTCAGACCTGGGATTTTTTTTTTCAAACCAGCATGGGACATATTGTGTCATTCAATTTTCATCAAATCTACTTCACATAAAAAAAGGAAAGCACAGAAGGAGAGAACCCCCACTATTATTAAACATTAATTTAAAAATAGCAGCATGCCTTTCGTTATTCCCTTTTGTTAACTTACAGATTTTTTTTTTTTTCTGATAAAGAAAGGAAATACTCAGTTTGGTTCTAAATACAGGTGGTTCAGCAATCTGACTCAGCAAACCCATGTTTTTATAAGAATCAGCAAAATATTGAGCATTTTTGAAGAAAAACCCAAACCCCACCCTACGAGGAAGTTTATCTGCAAAGTTCAGATGAAAAGACCCTGAAGTTTGGTTGTAACTCTCCTATATAAGCTTAATGAATCCCACAGATGTATGGAAAACCCTTGCCCTTCATTTCGGTATGGAAAGCTGGTGCCTCTGGAGCCTGGCATTTAACAGGTGCATCTGTTTACTTTCCAGCTACTCATCTTCCTTAAAAAATTCTCAGTTCCTAAATACAATTAGATGCTGAATTGAGATGGCAAAAATATCAAGCTCCCTAGAGACAAGCATCTGAAAGGTCTCCCCATGCCCACCCCTTCCCAAAAAACACTTTAGGAAGGTTTTCCAGCTTCTGTTGCATCGAGCTGCGTTTATGAAACTATGTCTGCAAGCATCCTGGACCCTTTAATGAGACGATGCTATGGAGTAATCTCTCTCCCAGGGACCCTGCTGAGAGCATCAGCATCATGAACTGACTATTCAGCGTAAACACGCACCTTAAAATTAAAAATACATCCAAACAAAGCCTGCCCGAAGCAGCCCCAGCCCGCCTTGCAGGATCAGCCTCTAGCTTTTCTCCCTCTAATCTGCCCACCGAGCAGCGTCACAGAGACTGTCTTTTATCAAAACAAAGGCTGGATGCTGGCGGGGAAGTGTGAAGCCGACTAAAAATGGCTGAAAAGCTGTCCAAGGCACCCGGGAAGGTGGCCAGCCCCACCCAGTGCAGACACCGACCCGCTCAAAATACGCTGAAAATCAGCCCAAAAGGGAGATGCCATTGTTCCCTTCGCCTACGCGGCAGCGAGACAACATCACCGCAATATTTTACCCCGGAACGAGTGCTCGGGAGCATAATGAAAGGAATTAA